>FR989928.1:18583255-18738182 GCA_905404155.3 Plebejus argus | reverse complement strand
GGATTAACACGCCTCATCCTACATCCTATCTATCCCTGTTTCCCTGTAGGCTGTAGCCCGTGATCGGTAAATTATTCTGGTCATTGTGACCAGGTCGGAGCTAATTAGTAGCCCGTGTTGCTGCGGCATCATCGATTGCGAGCTTGGGTTCCGTCCAAACCACTTAATTCCCTGTGCCAAGCGTTTTTTTGCTATCACATTTAGGCCGGTATAAATAGTCAGTACTCAAGATGCATCTCGGTCTCAAGACACGGTTCAAGCTCTGTGATTGGTTAGCTGTCAAAATTTGGACCAATCACAGAGCCGAACCGCGTCTTGAGACCGGGTTGCATCTTAAGTACTGACTATTTATACGGGCCCTAGTGTCCGTTTCTCACGTATCCTGAGTAATGCTGATGGGCGTATGAAACTTTAAAAATAAAATTTCGACGGAACTATAGGTATTACTAGAATGCTTGTTGCTGCATAAATGGAGGCTTTAAAACCGGAGAAATGATTTGCAATAAAATTAATATGTTATGTTATCAGTATACAAATAATTCATATTTTTTAATTTTGCGGTCCTAAGCCTCCAAAAAATAAACATTTTAAAAATGTAAGTTAGTCACTTCATCCACTTACGTTTTCATATTGTGTAACATCCAAGTTTTCCCGTAGTTCGCTCTGCGTTAAAAATTAGTTAATACAGAATAGACCACGAATATGGTGTAGTTTTTGGGATATGAAGCTAACTTATACTACTAATAAACAAACACACAGACAGACAAAAATCTAACTTCGAATACCCTTTCGTAGAGGTTAATTAAGGGCGCAAAAGAGCAACTCAGTACTTCCAAAGTTTGAACATTCAACGAATTTAATTGAAAGTGACTTCGGAAATTGGCCGACGCGATAATAACTGCGCATCACTGTTTGTATCAGATTCATTATTGGTCAGCGATGCGCTCATTTAATTAACAATCTGCTCAAGTATTTTACTTAGAAGGCTGACCTAATTAAGTGTTTCCAGAATTACTTTTAAAGAAAAAAAGTAATTAAAATTTTAAAAATCTCGTCGTGTCGACGGGTTTGATTACATTAATTAATTCCCCCATCAAAGATTAGAAAACGCCGAGTCTGCAACACACCTCGGATAATTGGACAACGAATTAAAAATCCGATTTAATTAAGACTCAAGTAATATCAGGTAATTACTATCCTTTGCTTGAATAAAATTGGCAAAAACTGTGTCCAGGGTTCTGTTCGTATCAACATCTTCGGAGGCTAGAAATTCCGGCATGGTAGACAATAATGATATTTTATTTTATAACGTATACGCTGCGCCGCAGCACGGTGCCGGCCGCGAGCGGTGCAACGTGCACCCCTATTCATCTGGGTTTCCTTTCTGAGCATCCTTTAAAATATGATGAGGCATATTATAAACCTACTCTTAATCTGGCGTCAGTCCTTTGGTCCAAGCCACGAGACAACTAACAGAATATTAATGAAATATGAGTAGGTATTTAATTTTGTGATATCATCTCGTTAAGACCATAATATTACGATTTACGATCAAAGAGCTAACTCAAAATCTTCATTGTTTTAAAGTTATGTGCATATAAATTGTAACAAATATTTTAATAAGTAGAACAACTGGCAAAGTTTCGTAGATATGTGCTATCTAAGGAGGATGTATATTTGAAGAAAATGTAAAGTGAATCCGAAGTTGGTCGTTCATGGCGTTTATTTAAAACACTCCACGAAGTTTGGTTTTATTTGAATTTCTGTTCTCGACTGGCAAAGGGACCGAAATGTTAGCAGTTAAAAACTGTACTTTGAACTACGAGGTACAATTTGAGTTTACTTTTGTAGTAATTATTGTGTTGTTCTAGATTTTAACACGACATAAATTTCACAAGATACAAAATAAATACAAACAAGAAACACACTTTTGCCCTCACAAATGTTCCTTCTTGTAATAAGCATGTGAAGTTAGTAGAGAGATTAAAGTTACATAGAAATTACTATAATTTTAGTTTTACTACTAATTTGCACCCATAAATATTTTATTACGGCTTAAAGACGAGGACTTATCAGTTAATCAATATTAATGTACTAGCGGAATCTCACAATCAGACGCAGAACATTGTCAGATGATAATGGAATTTAATAATAGTTGAATGAAGATGAGTAAGTCCCCACACACTCGTATTATATGCTAATACTGATGCCACAATACAAATATGTATATACAGTAGGATAACTCAGTCGCAATCTTGGAATGAAACACGTGCAATACAGAGGAAGTCATACGTGCGTGCGACATGATATTATGTGTATTTCTAGTCTCTCAAGATTTGAGAAGGAAGCCGATCGTCCCGGTCGGAGTGATCGCAGGCCAATCTGACCGGACTCCTGCACGGGTATGCATAAAAAGAGTCCGATTAGTTCGACCTGCTATTAATACGAGTGGATGAGTTGGCCTCCCCATAATATATTATGGAGGCCTTGAAGATGGCATTACACTGGATTGTTCCACTCTCTAAGTTTTTTTAAAGAACGTTATTATATTGTGTACGACGTACGCACGCACGTCGCTGAATCAAACATTCTAGACTATATATTTAGTTCTCTGTCTACTGTATGTTATTTATACTGTGGTGATACTAACCTTCCATTCCCCGTACTTGTTCAAATGTTCATAATATTACATTTTAGTCTCCGCACCGAGAACAAAATATTATAATATTACATGTCTCTATGAAGACGGAATATAAATTTTATTTTTCATTATTGCTCATGAGTCTTTTTCAACAAAACCCTGTAATAGGTTACGTAACATATTCTTGTTTAACCCATTAACCCCCAAGCGGCCCAAGTTAGCCGCGATAACAATAGAATATAGACAATAGATTTCCAAGACTCCGCGATCGACGGAGCTGGTCTGGTTAAGCTGGCCACCGGTTAAAATCGGTTTAATAGATACTCATTACAATTTACAGAATAATTTTGCAATCGTAAATCTTTGATTACCTAATCAGCTATACGGTGTGCCCTCCGAAGGGACACAAGTTAGACAGTGAAATAATGTTAAGAAACGCTTTGTAGTCGTTTTAGTGTTCCCTAATTGGGGTTTCTAGGGCAAGCTTAACGTTGTTCTAATTATCTAAAGTACGCGATTACTGCACTAAATGCTTAAATACCTTTTTACTCCTTAGCAGTTATGAAAGCTTGGTAGTTTTCATTATCTAAACTAATTTAATTTTAGTGAGATTACCATGTGATCCTTTCTAGGTTACATATAATAAGCTTTAGTTTAGAATATAATTAAAATTGTTAATATAATATTTTAATATATTTTGTAGGACGTCCATTGCCCGAAGAAGGTACGTTAACAATATTATGTCCATCCATCAATTTTTAGGGTTCCGTACCCAAAGGGTAAAAACGGGACCCTATTATGTACTAAGACTTCGATGTCTGTCTATCCGTCTGTCTGTCCGTCTGTCTGTCTCCAGGCTGTATCTCAAGAACCGCTATAGCTAGACTTTTTTTTTTATTTTTTTTACGGGCTTTGGCCCACCACACATTCCCACCACTGTATCTCCTGTGTCGCCAGGATCGACCGCGGTATCCAACCACGAAAACCCTTTGATATGATCTCAGGGAGCCCGAGGGACATGCTAAAACTGTCTTGGGACCCGCAACGAAATTAATCAGAAGAAGAATAGGAGGAGTAGGAAGAATTCCAGATTCCCTCCCCATACAAAGCGGGAGACAGCACAAAGTTACAATGACCGAAAGTCAAAGAACTGAAGGGGAAGCACCACGGGAATAAAAGTTAATAATTTGACTACTACGCTATAGCTAAATTATTCATATTGGAATTTTTTGTGTTAGATTGATGCCAATAATAATTGTGACAAAAACGCTTGAAGGCACGGAAGTTGAAAAAAAAATTAGGGGGGTCAAATCCCGTACAAAAACACATTTTTTTCAACAAATAATAATAATTATTGTATATACAGTTTCGTAGCTATAGTAATTAAGGATTTTTAATTGCTAGCTAGTGCTCTACATAACTCCGTCAGGTTGCAGGTGGTAGTTATAAAAGTATCGGAAAATTCTTATTGATCGTTTTCTGAAAACACGAGTCCACCAGACAGCGCTCCGTGTTTGTCAGGTCTGTCCTCAGCAAATAAAACATCGAAAACCTTATCATTATTGCCGGCTAAGCGCCCTTTTGGCTGTGGGATTTAGTAGTATCTATAACTTACTAGAGATCGCACAATGGTCGAAATTCGACCTCAAATAAATAGGCTTGTCAAAATCAAATATCCTTGTCAATCAAAATCTCCTAGTGTGTGTTGTAGTGTGTGTACCTAATGTTTTATTTGTTAAAAAAATTATAATAAAATCATACTTTTAAAATAATATTAGTTCGATGCACTCCTTCACTACATCTATACTAATATTATAACGCGGAAGAGTTTGTTTGTTTGTTTGTTTGAACACGCTAATCTCAGGAACTATAACTGGTCCGATTTGAAAAATTATTTCAGTGTTAGATAGTCCATTTTACCTATGTCCGCATTGTGCACTTTCATCTTCAATTTTCATCATCTTTTGACAATCAACTTTCATATTTACGCATTCAATAATTGAATACGTCAACGAACGCAACGCCAACATTGTCATTAAAGAACAAAGCGAAAGAAATTTTCATTAAGTATATCAACCAAACTAGTTATTTTGCTATTTTCATTTTGCATAATATTGTTGTTCTTACAAAACACTTGGATTCAAGTCGAAAGATAATTTTCTTTTTGGGTTTCCGCCAAGATAATATTCTGAAGCCCGCAGTCTTCACAAAGTTTTATTTTTAATTATCTCCCTATTAGTGTTTTCTTAAAACTTCAACAATGTTTATGGAACATTGATTCTTACCGAAAAATAAAATTATTATCTCTTATAGTCAACAATAATTTAAATGTGTGTAATATTATTTTCGAAGTTAGTCACGAAAATACTACACCGGCGATGACGCCAGGTCATAATGGCCCGTTTTAACTTGACGCGCGTGTATCTTACACCGCACACGACTAGTGAGGTGTTGGTCTAGACTTTAGTCGTACCTAATAGCTAGGCGTATGAAAGGGTGTTGTATCTCCAGTTACACGAAGATTGGAACACATTCGACAAAACATATCCAATTAAACATGGCTCGGGTCAATATGCCCCGGCGTCATTGTTGCCGGGCTAATTAAAATTTTGACATGTTTATGTTTTTGAGTTAAATGTATGTACAGTCAATTAATAATAATCATTATAACTAGCGCTGATATAATATTTAATAGAGACCATGTTATACTCCCACAAAACAGTAGCTTGGATACACATTACACAATATCTTGCAAATTATAATAACTTTCTAAAACAACCTACACCGCTAATTGAACAATTACCCTTAAGGGCAAACGATACTAATGAGTTAGTAAATAAGCCTGCTCTACATTGAAGGTGTTCTTAAACTACTTCTTCTTCTTTTTATTTATGGCTCCTTTGTGAATTGCCAATATCAGGGTGTTCTTAAACTATAGCTGAAGACGTGAGTGGTAAAAGTGGGTAACTAAATTTGAAATTTGAAATTTTTCAATGTTCGTTTTCTTTCATAAATGGAGGCTTAAGAACCGATAAAATGATTTGTAATACAAAATATTGATATTACGTTGGTAATGTTTAGATAAAATCCATATTTTTATACTTCCGGTCCTAAGCCTCCATTGATGTAAAATACACACAATATCTACGCCTTCCATTGTTTATCGCAACATCGCGTTTCCTCAAATGTTTCCGTTTCTGTGTGAACTAACCCTAATCCGTAAGGGGCACTTGCGTAAATCTGGGTTAAAGTTAACTCTAAGCTAAACATCATGTCATAATATTATCTGTCACTAACTTTAAAGAGTGATAGAAATGACATGATGTTTAACCCAGAGTTAACTTTAACCCAGACCTACTCAAGTGCCCCGAGTGACACTGGGTACAGCGTACAGGTACAATACCAACCAAACAACAGAAAAAAAGTTTAATTATTAATTTAATTTCTGATTGCATTTTTGAGGTTGTGAATGAATTAGTTTCTGATGGTTTTCAAGAGGAGTTTAAGTATTCACTTATCCTTTTGATTGGCTAGCGTCATTCTTAACCAATCAACCTTATCGAAACTATAAACTCCAGTTCAAACTCCAAAACTGGGCGTACGAAAATGAAACATAAAACCGATAATATATTTGAGATCAAAATGACTGCGATAACGATCTCCAATAGGAGGTCGTTACGTCGAAGTACATCAAACGATGAAAAATGACCACACACTTTATCATCGAAATACTTATCTCATTTTTTGGACAATTTATATTCCCGTGATACGCTAGGGTAAAAAAGTAATGTTATAGTTACAGAGTTAGGACGATTGTGTACTATCAGAGAAGTCGATACGTAGGCAGATTGCGGACCAACGGAATTTGGTCATGTCGAACCCAGCCGAAAGACATTGAATGGACAGTAACTCGACCAAATGACGTAGGTCGATGGTACTAATACTGTATAGTTTTATTTTTACTAAGCCAATAGAAGTATTAAATGAAGTAAAAACTTTTTATGGTTCCTTGCAGATTTTTGGGGTGGGTAATAATATGGAACTCGCGTCAGTACACGTGGTCTGTCAAAAAATTGTAATACGACGCGATCGCGCTAGAAAGTATCTTATGCCCTTAGGGCGTTCGCTGCGTTGAGCGTGTGCCCGTCACGGCTGCCCGTCGCGGCTCCCGTCGCGGCTGCCCGTCGCGGCTGCCCGTCGCGGCTGCCCGTCGCGGCTGCCCGTCGCGGCTGCCCGTCGCGGCTGCCCGTCGCGGCTGCTCGTCGCGGCTGCCCGTCGCGGGTGCCCGCGCCGTGCGCTCGCCATAGTAATCGTGCGACGGCTACTGGCTCAACGTGCGACGGCTGACACGATTACTATGGCGAGCGCACGGCGCGGGCGCCCGCGACGGGCAGCCGCGACGGGCACACGCTCAACGCAGCGAACGCCCTTACCTGGGACTCAAAGTATCTCCGTACCTTTCAAAATCTGGTTCATTTGTTTGGTTGTGAAGAGGGAGACTTACTTTCGTATTTTAAATAATTATGGAAATATGGTTAATGGATATGAATTTTTGGCGTTTTCTATTTTAATTTAGATAAAAACGTTTATAACGTATTTACCTTAGAGCAGTGGTAAATACGTTATAAACATTCCATTCACCGCAGCAGTAATTTCAAAAGATTTTAATGAGGAATAATTAAAAAACAAAATGACAGCACATTTTCTATAAAGTTTTTATTCTCGTTCCACAATAACGTTTTATTATTACTTACTTACCTACATTTCTTTGTATAAAATTATTTGTTTCAATGATTATTTTCATTCATAAAAATTTAATGTTGGCGAGTAGTTTTGAGGAAATTATTTACATCTTTTTATACAAGTGAATTGAAAATACACGTCGTGTTAGAACTTTGGAATTTAGTATAATTTATAATGTATTATAATTTATAATGCATGAACCAAAAAAAAACATGCAAATAATCTATACTTACTAATTGTAGATACGATAAACTTTGTTATTAATCTTTACACCTAAGCGCCGAACAGTAGAATTGCGGGAGAGCAATGAGCATAATAATATTATAGGATAGCTTTTGTTCTGGCAAACGGTACGGTTCCCACATGATATATAAATATTTACGAAGATTGTTTTAAGTTGTTGAAATTTAAAGACGTACCTTAGTATAATAATTATTATAATACTTAATGCTAACTGAGCTTTATAAAAATTTATACGACTTTTAACTGGCTACATAATAAGTATTATACTAATTATTAATTAATAACTTTCATGAAAACTATGAGGACAACGTGCACGTATATTTGTTTTGTCGTATTCAGTCATAGGTAAGTGGGCATTGTATTTTCAGTTAAAGCACGAAGTTAGCTAACGAACCCGGTCGAGTTAGTGACAGCTGATTGTGTCCAATTCAGTTGCAGGTTTTTGAGGTTAAACCCGATATTTAGGAGTAGCCAATCAATTTAAGACAACGCTATACATAAATTAAATTTTCTATTTTTTAGTCTGCAATTATAGGGACATTGAGTCATTATTATTATACCAAACGCATATTTTTTTATTTAAAATGTCAAAGCCCAAAGGCAATAACTCACGAATTAACTATCAAGATAGATAATGTAAAGCTACAAAAGTAAATATTTAAATTAAGCCCGCATTCCCGCCCGATTCGCCCGCATACGCGTCGCGGGATTTGAAAATTTCTTTAAAAACGTTCATTTCGCTGAATACCTCCCCCGGTACTATGACAATAAAAAAAAATAGTTTTTCTCAGTCATCCTACTCTATACTTGCCGCAAAACTCATCAAGGTTGGTCCTGCCGTGTCGTGATGTCGTACACAAGGTGAAAAATAAATAAAAAAAAGCGGCCAAGTGCGAGTTGGACTCGCCCATGGAGGGTTCCGCAGCAGCAATAAGGTTTATTTTTATGAAATTAAAATATTTTTGATTTATTTTTATATTTCAGTCGATTTAATGAAATTTAGATTAAGGTTTACTATTTATGACGTATAAAAAAAACTACTGGCTAGATCTCGTTCAAACCAATTTTCGTTGGTAGTTTTTATAGTAATCTACATCATATATTTTTTTTAGAATTATCGTGCCTCTACTTTAGAAATTAGAGGGGGGGGACACACATTTTTCCACTTTGGAAGAGTCTCTCTCGCAAACTATTCAGGTTAGAAAAAAATGATATGAGAAACCTCAATATGATTTTTGGAGACCTATCCATAGATACCCCACACGCATAGGTTAGATGAAAAAAAAAATTTTTTGTTTCAGTTGTACTTTACTATTTATGACGTATAAAAAAAACTACTGGCTAGATCTCGTTCAAACCAATTTTCGTTGGTAGTTTTTATAGTAATCTACATCATATATATTTTTTTAGAATTATCATGTCTCTACTTTAGAAATTAGAGGGGGGGGGACACACATTTTTCCACTTTGGAAGCGTCTCTCTCGCAAACTATTCAGGTTAGTAAAAAATGATATGAGAAACCTCAATATGATTTTTGGAGACCTATCCATAGATACCCCACACGCATAGGTTAGATGAAAAAAAAATTTTTTTGTTTCAGTTGTACTTTACTATTTATGACGTATAAAAAAAACTACTGGCTAGATCTCGTTCAAACCAATTTTCGTTGGTAGTTTTTATAGTAATCTACATCATATATTTTTTTTTAGAATTATCATGCCTCTACTTTAGAAATTAGAGGGGGGGGACACACATTTTTCCACTTTGGAAGAGTCTCTCTCGCAAACTATTCAGGTTAGAAAAAAATGATATGAGAAACCTCAACATGATTTTTGGAGACCTATCCATAGATACCCCACACGCATAGGTTAGATGAAAAAAAAAATTTTTTGTTTCAGTTGTACCTATGGGGACCCCTAAAATTTTTAATATTTTTTCCATTTTTGCATCAAAATCTTAATGCGGTTTACAGACTACATCTGCTTACCAAGTTTCAATAGTATAGCTCTAATAGTTTCGGAGAAAAGTGGCTGTGACATACGGACGGACAGACAGACAGACAGACAGACAGACAGACAGACATGACGAATCTATAAGGGTTCCTTTTTTGTCATTTTGGCTACGGAACCCTAAAAAGGAAGAAATTGTATTATATTATATACAAAAGTGTTTAAGTCTTACTCATGGACAGGCGTAGACAGCGAGGAGATTTACAAAACTCCTAATGCACTGGCTTTCTAAGCAATTCCTTAAACGTTGATCCTACTCGACAGTATAAATCCGTAAGTGTGTCTGTTACCTCTTCACACTTAAATGACTAAGCCAAATTTGATGTACCTAACTTGCTATGGATATAATTCGAAAATAGGCAACATCTTACGTCTAGTATTTTAACATGCTTTCTAAAGAGACTGTATACTGCACAACTGTTAAAGTCATCAAAATCAATCAAATTATTGTTAGTACGTTTTTGAGAATATTAAAAATATCTTAATTCCCACACACCCTCCAATTTTTATAAGAATTCATACAATATTTTACAAAATATAGTAACTATAAAATATGGAACCCTAAAAACCACGTCTTATAAGACGAATAATATTACTTCTCATTCAACGCGTCTGAGCTATTTGAAGGTATATTTTGGGAAACAATAATATTATATTTTCACGCCCACGTAGCGCGTAGGTCTACTTCATTAGATACGTAATTGTAAAGTGAAAGACTTAAGTATGAAATACACGGTCGCCAACGGCGGTCGTCAACAGCAAAAAATAGTATGCGCGTTGCCAGCCACACGGTTGCCATTGTTACCAACGTGTTGTCAACCAGTTTTTCATTATAGATTTTGCGTGGTCGTCAACCGCCGTTGACGACCGTGTATTTCTTGCTTTAATGACGGCTGGATACGAAGCACAAAAAATAATTATATATTATTATACTTTCTGTCCATAATATATTTTGTATCTTTATACTTTTAAGATTTTGAGGAATAATTGATTGCTTCTTTTTTCTGATTTTAATGAAAATTTACTTTGGGTTTCAATTTACAGCTTGGCAAAAAAGAGTGCGTTTTAAACGTTGGCTGTTCTTTTAATTAAGGCTACCCCATTAAGCCTATGCCACTTTTATTTATGTATACTTACTTGTAGTTAAGTAGTGACAAGTAATTTTATTGTTGCTACAAATAGACTGCTCCAGCTGTCGCTGCTCACTCTTTTCTGCCAAGCTGTACCGATCGGATATCATTTATAAAGTTTTCAACTTTTCATAGAATTATGATATTGAAATAACTGATATTATATTAATTTATAGAAAAACAAAATGGCATAAAAATGTGTTGGTAACTTTGAAAAAATTTTTATTTACTTCTTCAAAAGCAGTTGTTTATGTGCCCTAAATCAAGTAGGCTTTTAAACTCAAGGGCACTGTCGTTATTTTTATTGGGGAACAGTATGTGAATACAAATTAAGTCGAATACTTGAAGTTATTGACTATGGTATTTAATGCATTGCGTACTTAGAACCCTAGAATGTTCACCCGTTTTTAGGGCCTTATCACACTGGCGATTAGCGAGCGATTTGAAAGCGACGCGATTGCGCAGCGCGCGCGTCGCGACAGCGCAGCGTCGTCGCGGCGTGGCGTTGACGCCATTTTGTATACTCGTCTAGGGATGACATTACAGTAACAAAGCCAGCAGTAGTATTTCCTCGTCAGAATCCATTTTGCTACTGAGTGTACAAAACGCAGAAGGTAAGCTGCGTGCACGTCGCGCAATCGCGACGTCATCGCGGCGTGTGCGGTCCGTAATCGCGTCGCTTTCAAATCGCTCGCTAATCGCCAGTGTGATAAGGCCCTAAGTGTGTAGACTTAGTTTTTAGAACTAATAACCAAACAAGAGTTGGTAGCAAATTTTGGGTAGGTATTTGAGGCATGCTGAGTCATATACCTCTACTTTTATACCCCAACGCGAAACTGAAGACCTGGCTGGTGAGTAGCGGGGCTAAGTAATTTATTTTTCAAAAATAAAGTAGCAATCTACAAATTTTATATGTTGTGATTTAATTTTTATAGAGTAAGAGAGAACTGCCAGAAGCGTACAAAAAAAATTTTGCAAAAAAAATACAAAAAAAATATTTGAGGCAACTTGAAATAATTTTAATAGATATTATTTATGGCTAAAAATAAGATTTTCAAAAATAAAGAATTTAATTTACTTCACATAAATTCGAATAAAGCCGTTAATTTAAATTTAGATTGAACTAGTCTTTAAAATGATATCATTTTTAACTTTAACGAGAAAATGAAGTTTAATTAAGTCTTGACGCGCCGCGGTTTCGGTTTATCGGGAGTCGGTCGAGCACAAGTGAAATTCATAAATAGAACGATATACATAATTAATAATATATTTTATATTTTTATCCGAATACGTCAAAAGCAAAAGAAAGTGATTTTCATAATATTTTTATGTTTATAACATAGTATAGTACGGGAGCCCTAGAACAAATTTTTTTGTGATTACTAACAAGCTAATTTTTTGTGAGTAGCTACATTTTGATAAGACGAACAACATTTTTATTTTCGAAAAATCTCGAAAGTGATAGCTAACAGAGCTAGAAAGGATTTCATACTTTGACTTGATGGTCCTATAAAATATGGATTGTTTTATTTGTAGGACAAGGTTACTCTTAAATTATATAATTATAAACCTACCAATATACAAAAAATCAGCTGGTTAGGGTTCCGTTTTAGGGTTCTGTAATCAACAAAACTTAATTTCCACCAAACCGGACTTCCACCAAAGTTAGGGAACGCTTAGGCGATTCAATACAACCTAACCTAACCCAATCAAGTCGTATTGGGCCAACATAATATATACTTGTTTTCTTCTGGGTTCTTACAATACTTTTGGAATGATAAATTATCGTTCCCCACTTACCACAGCCTTACGATGCCTTGAAAACACTAAGTTAGTAAGTATTAGTAACACATAGACACCAGAAAATAAGACCTAATATCTCAAGATTATGAAAATTTCAAATGCTAATTTCTCCTAAGCGGGGGGGGGGACTTTCCGGGCGTGGAACTGGTACGAGCGGCTTATCTCACCCGAAACATCAATCCTCAACCCATGGGACCACCGAAAAAAAGATTGGGGTAGGTTTGTAAGCCTTAGCCAAAAAATTTACAAGGTCTACAATTTTTTTTCTTCAACACATAAGAATATTTTGTTTATGCCTTCCTCCGGCCTTTAACATTCGAAAAAGTACTTTCAAAGTCGGTCAAGTCACTAATTTAAATTGTTTATGTCAGCTAGCCAAATGGCTAGCTGACATAAACATATAATATATAAAATATATAATATTTTATGAGGAAAAATAGTCAAAAATGTTCTCCTACCTTCAATCAGGAACAAAAGTAACGTCAAAACAGTTATCCCGCGCAAAATCATGTTCAAAAATGTCACAGATCACAGAACACCAAAAACTTTTAAAAGCGTTCCGAATTCAATTCAAAAAACATTCCAAACTCAAAGTTTTTTTTTTATTAACCAAGAAGTTCGAGGCGACCGGGGGAAACGGCCAGCGCGACCACGCGCTACGAAAGTGAGCGAGCAACTGAAAAGTCCTGAACGCTGAATACAGTCCGGTTGGAGTTATTTTATTATAGACGTGACCTTTATACTCGTGACATAGAGTCCACTTTCACGGGAACTCCGAGGTGAAATAATTTTGAACGACTATAGCGACCGTA
This sequence comes from Plebejus argus, assembly GCA_905404155.3. NCBI lineage: Eukaryota > Metazoa > Arthropoda > Insecta > Lepidoptera > Lycaenidae > Plebejus > Plebejus argus. Next base: position 18,724,801 of record FR989928.1, on the reverse strand, counting down.
TCAGATTTTAATGGAGAGCAACTCCAGTAATAGTCGGAATAACGCTTCGATTGGACCTTTACGATATTGCCGTGTCGAGTACATTGTAGTTTGTTAAAAAATTTAATTCAAATGTTGGAGAACCGAATGACAAACATATTGTACAGAATGTACACATTTGCTGTTCTAGTAAGCCTATAAAAGTAACAGTAAAATAAATATTTTTGCCACTGTGGGTTTAGGTTAACTCTCGAAAGTTGTGTTACTACTCCTCTTGTACCTAGTATTTATGAAAGAAAAGGCGTGACTTTCTAACAAAGGATTTATAACTTAATTCATGTTAATTATTACGTATAGGATAATTAATTATTATTATTATTATTATTGATGCCCAGTTTATAAAGTTTTTTGATAATAGCATCTTAAGAGGCCGGGGTACCCTCGAAATTCTCATACATACTTACCAAAATCATTTTGCAGCTTACAATAGTAATTACTTAGGTTCCTGCACAAAATTTTTCTAAAAAATATTTAAACACTAAAAAAAATTTTGTTTAAATATTTTTTTCTAAATTTACTACTAAATATTATATTAAAACACTAAAAAATAGAGTAAAACACAAAAAAATATCTAAATAAATAGTAAATTTACTACAAAACATTTAAACTCTAAAAAATATTTTTTGGTATTTAAATATTTTGTAGTAAATTTACTATTTATTTATATATCTTTTTGTGTTTTACTCTATTTTTTAGTGTTTTAATATTTAGTAGTAAATTTACTAAAAAATATTTAAACACAAAAATTTTTTTTAGTGTTTAAGTAAATATTTTTTAGAAAAATTTTGTGCAGGAACCTAGGTAATTACTATTGTAAGCTGAAAAATAACTCAAAAATGTTAAATATTTTCGTATGAGAAAATGATTTTGGTATTAATACTTAATATATATGAAAATTTCGAGGGTACCCCGGCCCCTTAATGGTTGGTAAAATAATACGTATTGTAACATTGGCCAGTCAAAAGCACTAGTGAAATTAGCTAATCAAAAGTGCTAATCATTTCAGATAGTTTTTGACAGTTCAGTTAACCGTATATAAAACGTCTATAATCTAGAGCTATGCCATACTAAAATAAAAAATAAAAATAATGATAATTCAATTAATATTAAATACCCGTAATTACAAATTTCAAAGGCATTCCAGTAAACAATACAAATCAATTTACACAAAATATGTAAATTCCGTGTAATCACATTTAGTGAATAGTTATGCATAATGCGCGGTGCGCCGCGGGGGCGCTAGGGCGGGCGGGGAGCAGGGGCGGATTAACGCACGGTAAACACCCTAAACACCTGGTTTAGAGCATAATACAACTTGTGTTACATTTGCATATGATATGATAATAATGTATACTTAGCTATGAAAATAATAACTAGATAGAGGGTTTCACCGTTTCCTGATGAAGTGCCGGATAGGCTATCCATAACTCATTCAGCAGATTCTTCATACTCTATCTGTTAAGTTAAGTGGTAGATAGCCTATCCGGCACTTATTAGGAAGTGGTGAAACAGCTCCTAAAACGTGACAACCTAATCTAACAATTTTAGGGTTCCGTAACTAAATGGTAAAAACGGGACCCTATAATAAAACTTCGATGTCTGTCCGTCTCTCCGTCTGTCCGTCTGTCTGTCTCCAGACTGTAACTCAAGAACGGTAATAGCTAGAGAGTTGAAATTTTCACAGATTATGTATTTCTATTGCCGCTAAAACAATAAATACTAAAATCAAAACTAATTTAATATTTAGGGGGGCTCCCATACAACAAAGGTTTTTTTTTACATTTTTTGCTCGGTATTAATGACAACAACAGATATTCATCTGAAATGTTTACAAAATACTCAGTTTTATTTATTATTTAATAATTAATACTAACATTTCAATAAAATTAAGGGGGTTCCCATACAAAAAACGCATTTTTTTCCTATATCTTTTGCTCTATAGTGGATGCTTAGGTATACCTCTTTAGTCAGGTGATGAAGTAGTTAAGTCACAAGGTTAGTTCAAGTTAAGGGAAAAAATAAGTAATAATTGCTCTTATGTTGTAAAATGTTAGTTACCCGGTTCATCCACTCATGTCTTTAATTGCTACCAACACACTATCATTTAAACCGCGGACTGATAACATGTTATAGCTTTGACCTTCACATTTTCCGCCAAAAAATAATGTTAAATTATTTTTGTAACTTTTATAGAAACTTAAATATTAAGATTTAAGATTTTAAAAATTAAAGTTATTTATGTTATAATTATGTTATGATGCTTCTTCATGCTTAAAAGGCTGAACTGATTATAATGAAATTTGATTTCAATCCCGAAAAAGATATAGGAACTTTAGTCGCAAATGCAGGTGCTGGCAGCATTAAATATAATATGAATATATATTTAATAATATTATGTAGAAAAGTAAATTAATAAAATTCATGATTGCTGCATGATTGCTCAAGATTTTTTTCGTGATCTTAATTAAAAGCCCTAAATATATTATATTTTAAAACTAGTCGACACAGCTGCAACTCCGTTGTGCAAAAATTCGTTTAACGTACCCAAATTTCAGAAAAAAAAAATGGTTTAGTGGTTTGAGCGTGAAGAGGTAAGAGACGGACAGACAGACAGACACACTTTTGCATTTATAACATTAGTATGGAAGTATGGATTAAGACATCCAACAAAATAAATTTTAAGAATATTAACAAAATGACTAAAGATAACTATACTACTAGAGATAATTTATAACTTTAATTTAATGTAGCCATCATAACAATGATAATATTCATTTCGCTTGATCAGGCAACTATCCCTGAGTCCTGACCCAACAGAAATAAAATAATATCAAAATCGCTAAATATGCGATAAAGAAATTGTTATTACTTCGACAATTCGATTTATTTTATGTGGCATACTGCTTATTTTACCTCAAAGCCTCCGCCTATAAGATAAAAATATATAGATATTACTCGTAAATATCTCGACGCCTAGTTGTTGTGTGACGAATATTTCAAAAGCTGTGTAGATGTAGAGAAGAGTGTAGTAAAAGAGCGTCAATAAAGACTACATAAACAGGCAAACATTGTTCGGCTTTGAAAATATATTTTGATCGATTTTCCGAACTATTCGATAAGTACACGAAATTCAAACCAAATCGTTCCAATCGTTTTGGAGGTTAGGCAACAAACACTCCTGTCGCGGATAATAATATCTTCTCTTCAGTTGAATATTATACTAAAAGACATTTTTAGTTTCATCAAGATACAAGAAATCAATTGAAGACGTGAGTGGAAGAATCGAATAAGTAACATTTCGTAACATACGGACAATCTGGGGGCACGGGAGTGCCCCCGCCAAGATGAGCCTAACTCATTTTTTCCCTAATTATTTCAATAAAACTTGTAACTTATCTACTTCATAACCTAGCTAATATATCTGGCTATACATATAATCCATAGTTTTTCTATTTCAAATAACTTTTCCGGCCCTAAAGCAAAAAAACGGGAAGATTTTTCATGTTACTTACCTTATTCTTCCACTCACGTCTTGAATTAAGTATTTTATTGTTTTTAATTAATTTGTACTACATGTTGTAGTTACATTTGGACTACTTTATATTAAACTAGATCACGCCCGTAACTCCGTTGCACAAAAAGTCGTTTTAAATCGCGCGGGAACCGTAAATTTTTCTAATAAAAAAAGAATCTCCATACCGAATTTGAGCTAAATCGGTTCAGCGGTTTGGGCGCAAAGAGGACAGACAGACACACTTTCGCATCATATATTTAGTGTGGATCGAAATTGTAAACTATTCAAAAAATTCAGAAGACATAAATTAATTATGTCTACTGAAGGTCACTTTACTAAGGAGTGGAAACATAATATTTCCCTCTTCAGAGTGAATGACATGTCTTTGGTGAAATATTTGTATTCCCTTAACGTACATTAACGTGACAATAAAATTAATTTCAATAAGTCCACGCATGCGATGGGGTCGCTGGTCTTACGATCACACGTCGAGAGGATATTCCACCTTCACCCGAGATCAAAGTGGTTTCTGAAGGACCAATGAACGATGCCATGATATTTGTGAACTTTGGGAATGCTCTTGCGATAAACTCAATATAATTTCTAAGAGTAATGACCGTTTTCACAAATCGCATCCTAATGCTAAGTCATGTTTCTCTCATGGAAAAAAGAGGAACTAAGATTATAGGTGACTTATTATAAAAATTGGAAAAAATAACAGATACCATGGTTAGGACTAAACGTAAAAGCGTGGTTGGTGAAAATTGGGATAAGAGTAGTAGAACAAAAACCACCACCTGTTGCTTTCACCAACCTGTGAAGATATTGTATAGATAGATAGATATATAGATAGATAGATAGATAGATAGAATATAGATAGATAGATAAACACTTTATTGCTCACATATTATAGGATTTATTTATGTAAATAAAACGTTAAAAATTACTTTTGTATAACCAAGATATATTTTATAGGACTATTATACCCAAAGGATCAGCCAATGATACAATATCAAACTAGGAAACATGTGAATACTGAGAGATGCAAAGATGTCCAGTTTCCTTTTCACATTCGTTAGAAAAAGTTTTATGAAAACGATAAATCGTGTGTGTATCTTCGAGCATTGTTCGGTGAATTGTGAATGTTTGTCTTTGTAATAGAGCCTCTTACGTTACGATCTGGATCGCCATTTACATCGAGCGGGCAGACGTGCGACTTTGCACGGTTATTTGTCGCTGCGACTTTTGTTTATTCCACTAAAGATATTTTTGTGTTGTCCTTGAATGATAAAGAAATCCCGTAATACAGAAAGCATTTTTGGAAATGTTGTCTTGTCTTGATTTAAAATCCTTGTTATTTTTGCTGGACTTCAGGAAATTCCACTAGATATATTTTGATTGCACATTAACTTTATCTTAAGCTTACATATAATTTAATTATATTTTTAATGAGCAGGACCATTAGATAAGTAGCCTCCTAATCTAGAGTCTCAAGTCTAGACAGAAGTCTACTTCAAGGTTACATATTTTAACGACCCATATAACATTAAAATTGTTAGAGAAGGTCGCTGGTCTGCGCTATACGTCAGCTAGGGGACTAAATAAACAAGGCCGTAGTCCCTCATTTAATTCCGTTCTTCTGACGCCACCGTTGTGAACCAGTTACTTTTACTACTACCTCTACCTACCATGACTAGTTTCCTCCCTATCTGGAAATTCGATGTCATATAGTGTGAAATTGTAACGTTATAAAAAAAGAATAATATGGAATATTTTTAATGATGCAAATGTTAAAGAGAAATAAATGAGTAAGGGGGCGTCCACAAATTACTTGAGGTGTTTAGGGGGGGGAGGGGGTCGAGTCAAATCTCATCTAATATCTCGTTGGGAAGAGGGTCTCGGCAAATATCACATATTTTTTTTTCTCTACAAAATGATACTCTTATGGTCTATTTCATCCAGATTGTACGATGTACGTATGCTTAAGATTTTATCGTAAGCGTAATCGTTACACGATTAAGATCATTTACAAATTCGTTGGAAAGAAAATCTACTGACTACAAGTTTTTACGCAATATTTCGTAACGTACACCTTAATGCTATTATTAATACTTATTATTAAACTAGACTATAATATTATAAGCCTTTTTTTCATACGAATATTGAATTATATGATATGAATATTGAATTGAATGATATAAAAATTTGCATGCTTTTAGCAGAATATGTGTTGTCTAATATTTAATACTAAGATCAAATTTGTTACCATATTCTAGCAAATAAAATTATGATTATGATTATGATTATTAATTTAACAATCCAAGGCCTTTACGTAAAAACCCACATTTTCAAAATCTCACGTGAAATTTGGGGGGGGGGGGTGAATAAAATCTCACGAAATCTCACCATTGAAAAAATTAAAAAAAAACACCTCACGTAATTTGTGGACGTCCCCCAAATTAGAAAATAATATAAAAATATTAATTTGCCTCAAAATAACATTTGTGGAACAAGCTGCTAAGAGCTAAGTGCATATTACTACAGAAGAATATTATTTTAGTTTAAATTATTTCTTTTATTTTATTTGAAACACTTCATGCAAATATGTATTTACAAAAGTAGGCTTAATGCTTTATAATCTTTACCAGCCTAGGTACCTTAGGATGATAATGGGAAGGTAGATTAAGCGAAGGTAGATATTAATAAATCTTAAGAGTTTACATCAATAATATTATTATTATTGTTGTTAGTATAAATTTTCTTAGCAATTTCGCTTCTTCTTATTATTCTCATTCTTCTTATTATTGTTTTCAAATTCAAATAACTCCATATTCCTTTAACAAAATTTGAATATCCCAAGTTCTCAACTTCCGGCGTACACAAACCTTTTTTAATAATTAAAAAAATGTAATCCTAATGGATTAAATTGGTGAAAACTGGCCCATCGAGTCAACGGGATTAAAAGGGTAAAGCCATGGCCTCTGGCCCTACATCATCACTCAGCATCAACATTATCAGTTTTACTCCTATACTGGCTTCGGATGAAATATTGCCCAACAGTCTTTTTCACAGCACCTTTAATTGATTTTTCCAAACCTTATACAATATTATACTTTATATTTCATACGTCAGAATAGATATAAAAATACAATGTACCTCAATCCGCCTGTTTCCTCAATTGTTAAGCCTGTACAAAGCCTACCGCTGCAAACAATACACTCTAATCAAAGTCTCAAATAATACGCCTGGGGTTATTCTGGTAAAATGACACCCATTTTAACTTTCAAAGGATGTAAAGGTGATTACAGACCGAGCAATATGTGTTGCTATCTAAATTTAATCTATGTTACAAATACTACTAATGATATTTTTTTAATTAATATTATTATTATCCATTACTATATAAATGTGAAAGTGTGTAATTATGTATGTCTATAACTTCTTCACGCCTGAACCGATTTTGCTAAAATTTGGTATACTTTGAGTCCTCAAAAAAGGATACAGTTTCTCCTAGAAATATGTACGGTTCCCGTGTTATTGACGAGTTTTGGCGCAACCGAGTTACGAACGCCATCTTTGTCTAATATACAACAGTTACCTGTTAGGTTCTACCAGTGTTTTATATGCTGCCCGCAAATTTGATTGTGCAAAAATATGTTTCATTTACGGAAACTAGACGGAAACCGTATTTTAACTATGTACTATCAGAGAAGTTGATTCCTAGGCAGATGGGGGACCTACGTAGATTGGTCGTGTTACTTCAAACCCAGCCGACAAATGACAATTAACATTAAATTGACATGATCCGACTAAATGACGTTGGTCTTTTAAGTATTAACTACCTAGGAATCAATTTCCTCGATGGTATACCTACACCTACTTTACAAAATGACGAATAAACTCTCTGTCAAATTATAGCTACTATCTAACATTTCCTGCACTCAAACTATAAAACATGTAAAATGTTAATATTTAAATTAATATCATTAACAAAAGTGGTCGTGTGTCGCGGTGATTTTAATATGAAAAATTCGTGCACAAAGGCGCGGTCGGCTAAATCACGTCACATGTCATTTGTAATGACTATTCCATGTCAGGTCATGACAAAGTAGCGAATTTTTTGTATAAAATTCCGTTTAACCTAGTTTTAGTGACTGGTTAGTATTATTCCGTGAAACATAAGGTTCATGATATGAATTTGCGAGGTGTAGATGCGATTTTAACAAAGCGTTACTAAATTGAACTTTTACGAAAGTTGCAAGAGAGCAAAAGTCAAAATTTGAAGCTATACCGCTATTTGACAATACTCTTGTAAAACTTGAACTCTTGTGTAGTCAATTAATTAATTGTGATCAAAACGCTATCTTCAATATCTGGCACGACATAACACACTTACGGCCGCACTTCAGAGAAGTTTAATGATGACTTTACATTAAACGAAAAATATTATATAGCTGCATTTTTATAGCAAACTCTCTCTTAAATTAAAGTTAAGTTAAGAGATTTTATCTCTCTAAGTGTGACCGGACTTACCTCTAAAGTCTAACCCTCTTCAATGGAATAACGATCGCGTTTCGACAATGCAAATAAATCTAGTACTCTTGAATCAGCTCGTATTACATAGCAATTAGCAATAAACACTAATATATTAGCGGGGATCAACACATTCTGGTCAGCCGCGTCTCGCATTACCATAGAACCTAATTACTTTGACCCTTTGATATTGTAATTCGTGCTAATTATGATCATTACCCTACAATCTAAATATTATTATCACAATTATTAGCGTAGCATTAATTGGCAGCCACGCCCATTTCATTAGGACTTGATAATTACAGGTATCAGGGAGACCGAGTTTCCTTCGGAATTAAAGGTAAGAATAATGAATACCTCAAAAGCGCGCAGTTTTCCAGAGGCTTAGATCGTGTTGTCTCACCCAATAACGATGGATGGATAGCTGTTGGATCCGCCTTTTTGTCCTTGGTTCAATTGAAAAAGAAGTCAAATTTCACGTTAATGTTTTTAATAGCATTGTGACTTGTGAATATACGTATGTACCATCCAAGAAAATTTATATCAAATCATTGTTAGCCGTGAACTGCCTGCAGGGCTTAATAATTTTACCAACTTGCGTAAATCCCTCATCTGCCTATGAATTAATTTATTTGAATGCACCAAATTGTTGAACTTAATGCAAAGTTATAATATTAAGAAGGGGTACCTTGTCTCCCCTAAAAGTCTGCCATGTAATATAATATAACATGTCGTTCATGTAATATAATATTATAATTAAAACCTAATGGTGTATCAAATGAAAGTAAATTGCTAAAATACCATTATGAGTTCACCACCCTCCTGTGACCCGGTTATTCACAAATCATTTTAATTATACAAAACAGAGATATAATGTTACTTTGCGTGCTCTTCGCCAATCCTGATATAAATTAATATGGCACGTTTAATTATTATACAGGGTCCAATTAAGCCTTCCTGGCAAATTTTGATATATTATTGATCCTTGTTAAAAATAAAAATACACGTATTTTTTCTTTTATAATCACTCAATACTAAAATGTTGAGAAATAGCTTCCGAAAGTTATCCCAAAAAACACTACTATTAATGGACACTACGCGTCGCCCGCGCGTGCCTCCCCCGCGTCACCCCCGCTCATATCCACCGCCGCGAGCGAGCGTTCTGCAGCGATTTTAAATGGGATAAAATATGTCATTAAAAAAAATAACACAATTTTTTGGTTAAATGCACTCTCCTCATGATACCTAAGCCCTGGAAAAAATTTGGCAGGAAGGTTTAATTGCATCCTGCATAGGGCAATAATATAATAAAACAATATTTATAATTTAAAGTAAGTCGTTAACAGTGATTTTGCAACTTGCAAGTATCGCATAACTAGATGACGCCCGCAACTCCGTTGCACAATTTGTTTGCGCGGGACTCGGATATTATTACCCGATAAAAAGTATCTTCTGTCCTTTGGGACCTGTAGTGTATGTGTCTAGTATAATATAACTATCATAATAGTTATAACACTGTCTCGTGCTCATGGTATGTCGAGGGGGCACACATCACTACAGCGAGAGCGATGGGCGAGAGCGGATGGGTGCCGGGAGACCTGCGAATATCGTGTGTTGTCGAGCCTGTGTAGTAATGGAAGATAAGTAAATAATCCAGAACATTACAGGACCCAATGTATCTTCATAGATACCTTTCAAAATCGGTTCAGCGTTTAGGGCGTGACGAGGTACCTAACGGACAGAGAGACACGCTTTCGTGCTTATAATATTAGTACAGAATGGATATTATTAAGACGTGAATAATTTTAAGTACAGGCGTACAAAGATCTCTGGCACCTGGACGTCATGGGAACGTGAATGGAAAACTGTGAAAATGATAACAGCGATCATCTATCATAATATTTTGGCTATGGGCATGGCACAAGTCGGCGATGGTTTCTTACATGACGATGTCATTCATGATGATTTGGATGGTTCCCTGGATCCTAGATCTTCAAGGACTTGTGATTTTTTTAATTTCCACAAGGATCCCTAGGATCTATATTCTCTCTATCTATCTTTAATCGGTCTAGAGCCTACCAAATCAAGCTTATAAATATTTTGTCCTCCCTATTTGAAAGAGTGCTTCCAATTTCGGGACGATGACCAAAGCCGTTCACTGCGTTCTGGCTATAGTAGGAAACTCCTTGTGCCCTTCACTAAGACTGAGTATTTCAGGGGTTCTTTCATTGTGAGAGCTGCACACTTGTGGAACGATTTACCATGTGACATTCGAGAGTCAAGTTCACTAGCTATTTTCAAAACAAAGCTGCATAACCATCTTTTGAACAGAGTCGCTCACTAAATAATCTGTAGCATGTAAATACTTATATTAGATATTAAGTTTTTCTCTAGCATCTGCTAACTGTTTTAACTGTTTGTCGACTTTTTGTATTACCCTGCTTATAATAATTATGCAATATCTCTATAGCCGCAGGGTTGCCTGGAAGAGATCGCTTAAAGCGATAAGGCCGCCCTTGCCCACAATTTACTGTAAACATGTAAAGTTAGTCGAACTAGTTATAGTACCAATTTGTGAGCAATAAAGAGTTATCTATCTATCTATCTATCTATCTATTTTGAAAACATAAACCTGTTTCTGGCGCAGTTAATAAAAACTGGAAAACCTGACACAATACACAGTTCACAGTAAGATATTTCTAACTTTATCAATTGATTATGTATTGAATACTATTGTATGAAATAACTATTTATATCACACCCATGTTACGACAAACATGTCCTCAGGGGCCTATTTCCTAACCCTACGATTAGATAAAGCGATATAAATCCTCAATTTAAACTAAATACAAACAAATATTTATTTACGTTCGATTAAAACGAAGTTATCCCACCGCTGGCTCTAAATCACTGATATAGTTTTATCTCAGTAGAATATATTTAGCAGCAATATACTATATTAATTATCAGTAAAACTTATTTGCTGAATATTATTTTGTTTCATACTAAATGACCTGGTGAACTTCCTATCACTTTCTTTCAAATATAAACCTTCCTTGTACGTCCACTAATATTTCGCGACTAAAATTAGCCAAATCGGTTCGGAAGGCTTATACGGTGAGAAAATATTAATATCACTTCAGTCATAATGGACGGAAGATACAAAGTTCACTGGGTCATCTTACTAATTAATAATACTAATAATTATTATTATTAGCACAATATCCTAACAACCATAAGTCAGCGTCGTGATACTTTTACGAAATGAAACCCCCAACTTAAAACTTCAACACTTCAACTCGCAGCAACAAATCATTGCAACTTCAAAACTAAATCCTCCTTACATTCAAGAATTAAACTTGTAATCCGTTGTAACACAGCTGTGCTGGGAATTTTGTTTACGTTTTAAAACGGGGCCATACTAACTTTATACCGCGGCTTAGCATAGAGCTCCTGGCCAACACAACACATCGGCTTCTTTATAGAATCGCCGATTAAAATATTGTATGGATTTGACATAAGAATTCGATAATATTATAAACCCAGCGTTCCATTTGATGTTCAAAACGATCACAACGCTCAAAATGCCTCCTATTTTGAGCGTTTAGATCATTTTAACATCAAATGGAACGCGGGGATAGTCATCTTTCGATTCATGACATGTCAACAAGCGATAAAGAAAACGTGTTGGGTCTCTGTGTTCACTATGAACGGCAGGGTCAATTCAGACCGCAACGCGCCGCGCCGTGCTTCGCCTCGTCGCGTTGCGGTCTGAATGAACCCGGACCACAGAATATAGTACTCCGCCCGGACGTTAGCGCGCTGCATTTTTTCGAGCTGCACCGCGCTGCGCAGCGCGGCATTCTTCTGAACGAAGATTAACGTCCGTGTAAGCTGGCCTTTAATACAGCCTCAAAGAAAATATTGATTACAGGAAAATCATCGCACAGTTGATAAATCAGATCAAGGGGACACAAAAAACTGACTTACATTTACCTACAAAATATAACGAGAATATTCGCATATTATTTAATTAATACAATACGAAACAAAGTAATACAAAGAGTTATTGTTTGCCGATATCCTTCAGGCCGAGATTGCGGGCGGACCGGCATTCTTTACTGCGGAGCGCTGAGCGAAAAACTGCATCAATTTCTCGTAGAAAAATCTACAAATTACTTTTTTAATATCCCATTAAGTTTAATAGTAGATTCTTCAACAACTACGGACCAAATAGATTGCATTAAAATCTAGACGGCGACATTTAATTGTTTGTTGGTTGTTGGTATAATATTTGATTTTCTTTATCCGATGCATGTTCTTACTATATATATGGAATTTTAATAGATTTATAATAGTAATCTAATATTTGCTCACACAAGAATATATTTCCATTATTTTTGATAAAAGTTAATACCCTCCGAGTTTTTTACGCCGGTTCATCTCAGAGTAAATTACGATATCCGCACCGCGACTCTAAGCGCTAGATCGAAACATCCACAATTATTAGTATCACTATCCTCTCCGCTACTCTAAGCGCTAGATTGAAACAGCCACAAATATCGCTGTCTTCTGCGCCACTCCAAGCGCTAGATCGAAACATCCACAAGTATCGCTATCCGCTCCGCCAGTGTAAGCGCTTGGTAGAATTATTACCTACAAATATCGCTACCCGCTCCGCTACTCTCAGCGGCGGCCGCAGCCCTCAGTTCAGCTGCACGCCAATACCACGCACGGTAATGGACAAATCGAGTAATTAAAACCGGCTGCTGTAATTGAATGTGGTGGCCGCAAATGGTCGCACTGATACATAGCAGGCTTAGATTTCTTTAGGTAGTTTGTTACTTATAATTTTAAGCGAGTCGAAGTAGTGCTTTATAACCGACTTCCAAAGAGGTTATATGTTTGGCTGTATATTTTTAATGGCCTTTACTCCGCGATTATATTATGCTACTGATTTTTGCGCACCATGAACCTTGGAAAATATCAATTTGTAAACGGTAATCTTCTCGTATTGACTAATTATCTGTTAACCAACTACTATAATCTTACTACTTACTATAACTACAACACAAACATTTTTCATTTTAAAATATATTTATGACTAAGTCTGACCGGTGGATCTAAAAACTTCGACCCGCTCCGGTACAATGTATGAGATGCAAGAAAGAGGAGTATTTTGTACGCACACACGGTACCCGTAGAGAGATTACAGACTCATCAACTACCGACTTAGCAGTTGTCAAGACGTGTGTGTTCATTATTACTAGTCATTACAATCAGCCATTACCATGAATATTATCCGCTGCCAACGATCCATTACTCAACTCAAGTTATTGGTATACCATCACGATGTATGTCGCATCTGAGTGTAAAATGTAAATGAACATAGTTTACTCAAGCTGCAGATTAACTTATAAATATTACTTTTATTTCAAGCGAACAATTTGAAAATGATATTAGTTGACTGTCCAGCGTAAACAGTATACTCATTTGTATCACTAGACCTGCCTATTTAAAATGCTGCACCGTTGCTGTTGTGCGTCAAAACAAACTTTGAAAGCTATGCCGGCCTCAAAATTTAACATCAGCCTATCGCTATCCACTATAAAAAATAGTGAAGTCTGAATGTAGGTCTCCAGCCAGCCCCGGAATTATAAATAGGCCACGGCCACGGCATAAAGGCACTACAGATTACGTACATGCAACGGAAATAAAGTGGCCCATTCTGATAAAAAATATAAATTCGGCACTGCCTCCAGCAACGATCGCCAACCATACCAATCTTGGGCAGCACTCACCCGCAGCTCTTCTTCAAATAGTCGCTACATATTATACTACCTAGTTAGTAGTTACATACGCTACATATACTCGCCTAACATACATAATATATATGTTAGGCGAGTATAGCAATATTTGATACTCAGATTAGGCATTGACCCTATAATGAACAATGCATTGTGGTCTCGTCAGGATGTTGATTCAGTGCTAACCATCCACAGGCCTATTGTCTTGACCCAGTCATTTCGCTAGTCTATGTAGTCATATATATAATATTGTAGTTAACTAACGGCCGGGACACAAAACCACGATACGAGGTCGTGTCGTACCACGACGCGGCGTCGTATCACGATGCGACGTCGTGTCGTGGGAATCCACGACGAGCATCGTAAAAAACTACGACGCTACGTCGTGCCGTATATCGTGGCACGACGTGGTGTCGTTTCACGATGCGACGTCGTGTCGTGGGAATCCACGACGAGCATCGTAAAAAACTACGACGCTACGTCGTGCCGTATATCGTGGCACGACGTGGTGTCGTTTCACGATGCGACGTCGTGTCGTGGGAATCCACGACGAGCATCGTAAAAAACTACGACGCGACGTCATGCCTTATATCGTGGCACGACACGACGTCGATCGTGTTTTTGTGTCCCGCGGCCCTAACAGTCAATTAATTTCTAAATCTATATTATTATACGTCTTGATGACGTCCACAACAAAATTCGTTTATCGCCTGGGAACCGTACTTTTTTTCCGAATAAAAATCCCTTTTTGAGAATCAAAATATCTCTCTACCAACTTTAAGCAAAATTGGTTCAGCGGTTTGGGCGTGAAACAACTGACAGACACTTTCACATTTATTATAATATTATTAGTATGGATTGTAAAAACAATAGTTTGATATTCTATTTGCCACCAGGTGCCGCTATATGTAGACTTAATGTACCTCTGTTATTGTTACAGATTGGCACAATACATATTTTGAGGATTTATTTTATTTATGTCAATTGTTGAAAAAGCTAATAGAATGCAAATATAGAACGACATGGAAAATTTGTGAGAAACGGTGTGTCTGAATATAATATTGGTTTTGAACCTGAAATAAATAAGAATAATAATTATTGTATAATATTGTGTTTATTCTCAACAGTTATGTTGTTTCAATAAAAAGTTTTTGTTAATATCAGCTATGTCCATAGATATTAACAAAAACTTTATATTATAATAATAGTAATATAATCTATGGACGCTTTACACCATGTCAGTCTGGCTCCGTGGTGTCCATGACCCAGGAACATTCGAAACTGTTTGTTCCATCGGCGGGATTCAAATCCGCGATCCCCGGCTTGAGCGCTGACACGTGACAACGCGCTTATAACCACTGAGCCACAGAGTTCGTCTTATTGAAACAACAAAATATTATTTACGTAGAAAACAATTTTATTACTAATTAAATAACTTAATTATAATTTTTAAATATGTCTTAAGTATTTTGTTAAAACGAAGTTTCATTTATAAAGCTAAAACCTAAATTATGTTTACTCAGTTGAGCTTCCAAGATAAAATTAGGATTACGTACTCACTTTTTTAGGTTTACTGTAATTATCTAAAACCACTCCTTTTACTTAATTATTCAAAGTAAAGTTCGCATTTATTTAATCTCTTACATGTAACGTAGTGTACAATGTAGAAGATAACTATATTATTATTTCCAATATTTTTATCAGAATTCAGAATCAAAAGAATTAACTTAGAGACCTACTTGATTCTTAACAAAAGTCAGCAAAACCTATTTACTGCGATCTAATAATACAAAAAACTATATAATATTATTATAAGACCTGATAACATAATATTTTATTCGCCATTAACCTTCACAGAAGTTGGTGAAATTCAGACTAGATTAAATAATCTTCTTGGTCAACTTTCATCGATCCAGGTTTTAGTCCTGGGGCATTATGTGCATTCTCTCCTAGTATTTACGAAAAAGAAGGTACCTTAATGGAATTTTTCAAAAAACCAGACAAGTTACAACACGTTCTTATAAAATTAACGACCTTTTGCTCGCGGCTTCGCTCGCGTTAAGAAGTATTATTATATGAAAACTTTCATCCTCTATTTTAACCACTTGGGGTTGGAATTTATCAAATTCCTTTCTTAGCGGATGCCTACGTCATAACATCTACCTGCGTGCCAAATTTCAGCCCGATCCGTCCAGTGGTTTGGGCTGTGCGTTGATAGATCATCTTTGAGTTTTATATATTTAGATAAAACTCAAAGAATATACGTATCTGTTGCTGTAATCTGTATTTTCACTCGAAGAGAACACTTCAGAAGGTAATATGATATTTTAGCACAGGCTTAACTTTAACTCAGATCGAGCCTTTCTGCTACAAAAATACAACCTGATGATGTTAACTCAGTTTTCCGACATCGTAACTCTGAAAAGTAACATAACGCTGGCTCCACTTAAGCGGCATACATTAGAGGGGCTGAATTATAAAACAACTTCCTCATTACCCCTTATCCTGCTCTTGTAAACGCTACATAAAACTATTATGCAGGTCCGGGACAGTATCATCAACTGTGTGAGATAATTGAGGGGTTTTTAGGGTTGTTACCGCTTTGTAAAAGGCAATTTTCGGAAGCATTACGTTTGGTAGTTTAGTGGATGCTGCTTTGTACACTTGTAGCTTTGTGTCACTACATTTGAGCATTTACAGCAATAACTGTATTTTAAAAAGATAAAACCGACTTCAAAATTGTACGTAATTGAGAATTAAAACTTCCTATCTCCAAAACTACTGAACCGATTTTGATGAAACCTTCACTATTCCCTAAGTTGAACAATACCTGGTATAATAAAAAAAGAATCACTTAAATTATATAATAAAAAAATATAAAGAACTTGGAGTTCCGGAGATATGCGTGCACAAACATAAAAACATACATACATACATACATACATAGTTACATACAAATACATACATACACTTTTGAAATTTGGCACATTTGTTCAGAAGCTGTTATAGATTAACATAATATGCAAAATCTGGGCAGTTCTGGAAATATTACATACATACGCGTCGAATTGATAACCTCCTTTTTTTGAAGTCGGTTAAAAAAATACAAAGTTGGTTTTTCAAATTCGTAAAAAATGGGTCATGATAGATTCAACCATGATTGCTCTGTTGTCTTCAGCGAGCACAATCGATATCAATGTTTGCCAAACAGAAACGACGTCGTCTATCATAAAGTATCGGCCCCGATTCCCAATGCGCAATTTGACTCGGATTTGGAAACTTCGTCAGCCGACATCCAATAAACGTTCGCCGCGCTAGGCGTTGACCAATGACCGCACGGTAAAGTTTTCGAATCCGAGTCGAATGGAAATCGTGAATCGCCCCACAGGTGGAGAGCCATGTGCCAAAAATTAGGTACTCGTATTTTTAATCAATAGACACTTTATTGGTAAAAGCAATTTAGAAATTTAATAATAAAATTATCAAAGAGTCGCCTTTTATAGATTTTAATATAAAATATTATAAAAAGTTTTTTCCTGTAACGTCAAGAACAAGCTATAAGAACAGGAAAATATTATATAAAACCTCAAAGTTAAGAAGTTGAGATCAAGTTCAATATTATAAACTAAAACGCCTGCAACAAGGTAAAGCTGGATTACAGTAAATTCACGATATTATGTCCTGGCTTGAAGCGGTTTTCAGAATATTTTATTAATACATTTTACAGCTAGAAGTTTGCGATGTTTTCCTTCAGCGGCAGAATACGGAAATTGAAAAGATATTCAAAAGTGAACGAGTCGAATAAATATTACGTGTTATTATACAATTTACTTCTGATTTCCTTGTTTATTCACTTAAAAACATAGTAAAAACAACAATAGGAAACTTGGAATGATTATAGAATACAATATTAAATAGCCACAACAGCACACGTACAGTCTAAAATCTAAATTCTCAAACGCTTTTAAAACCTTACTATTTAAGGCACGTTAGAGGCCCGCCAGCCTCTCACAGCCCTCTTAGAATACTGTATACGTGTAAACTTATGACAGTAAAATAATTTTATTATCATCACTAAAATTGATTGAGCACAAAATAAAAGTAAATGCCGTTATTTAAATACCTACAATTATAATAAACTAAATTAAATTACTAAGTTAAAATATAATGTTAACCTTTATAAACGTTGCGATTTTAATGTCTACCTATTAAAATAAATTTGAACCTCTATCAAACTGAGGGGTCATCATTCATTGAAACAGTTTATACATTTTATGCCATAAATGTTATTACAGGATTTAAATGAAATGTTTTGACATGCGTGCGTGCCGTGGCCCGTGTAGGGTGTGGCGCTAACGATACCTATTCACTAGAGAATATTGTCATTTTTTTTTATTCAGTGGCCTATATCATTTAACAGGATTATGTGAATTCAATGTTTTTTTTTTCTTATTATGGCAGTGTCGAGTATATAATATTATGGCGGGAAAACAATATTTTATAATACAATTTTCAGCATCGTTTTTCTATATTGTCAGGTCTAAAGTCTAGTCAAAGTCTAAGTAAAAATCATTACAGTCAGAAAGTCAAGTTGGTTGATTCAGTAAGGTGGTAGACCCTTTACTGAAACTTTTGATGGAGTTTTGGAGGGAACACAAAATGGCACGTTTCTGGATAATGCTTCACTTTCCCACACGTGCACGATAACGAATATCTAATGGTTAATATTCTACCAATATTACACATTAAAAACCCAATATATCACAATTTTAAGAAAATAATACAAAATCACAATTACATCACTCTTTCACATTCCCGCCAAAAAAACTCCAATTCAATGTTATATTATAGTTGTGATCTGTCGGCTGGGTTTGACACATCGCGACCAAACGTAGATCCGCCATCTGCCTATGAATCAACTTCTTCGATAGGAAATTTTTAAGATTTTTTCAAATGTTTTGTTGTACAGGTATACGAGAAAACTCCGCTTAGGAACTTCAATTTAGATACATTTGAATACGATAGTAAATAATATTATGTGTATGAAAAGATTAGACGTACATTAATGATTAGTGATGTAATTATTTCAATTATTATAAGCTCAAATTTACTGCACATGATATAAATAATATTATGCTTAGAGTGAATTTGCTATGGACCAGAATTACAAACATTAGCGCAACACGTCATAAAAATAATTTTAGCCGTCCAGTGTATACGCACCATTATCTTACAGGGGTGTGGTGATGGTATTTATATAGTATACAAGCACGATTAAATATTACCTTCAGCGTACCTTTACAAATAATCTCGTGATATTGTTAATATACCGCTTTTATCAGTTCAAAAATAAGAAATGTGATAATAATAATATTAATAAACAAAGTGTAATAAATCTAAATGATAACACTTTAGGGTGTGTATATTGTATATATTATAATATAGTTATAACATAAATCTACGGACGATTCATACAACGTCTGTACCTGAAGGGATGGTGTTACGGGTACCATACTGTTATATTATTATACACAATATTATGTATTTAAATATTATGATTTCTATTATATTAAGATATACATAATATTTAATACACATCCATGATTCAGGAACATTTAAAACATTTTTTGCGCTCAGCCACTAAGCCGCAGAGATCATGTATGTGTTCCTTAACATGTAGAGTTCACTGTAAAAGTAGCAGCGCTGAAAGAGCAAACTTCTGTGATTTGTATGGGCAAATGCTTCAGCGACATTTTTCGTAATATGAAGTTAGTAAGTAGTACATTTGTCATCTTTCTTGTTAACCTTCTACATCTGCTCTTGTCGAAATTGGAAACAACATTTTTCCAACGCGCAAATCCACGAACCTAGCGTGTCATATCATGTAGTAAACCACTTGACTATAATATAGTGACTATAATGCTGGCATGATATTTAAAGATCTTTATCGAATGGTTTTTAACAGAATATTATAACAATCTCATCATAAGGTTTCCTTCCTGTGCAAGTAGCATACTTTGTCATTGTAATATAATTATTGTATTGTCAACCCTGTTATATTATGTCGACTTGACCCACGGGCAAGGTAATTGTTACCCCACCTAATATTCGCATGCGCCATTATTTACCTTAACGACCCTCTTCATAATAATAACTTGACATTTAAGGCCCGTATTCACTTCGATTAGTATAATAAGTGCAAGTGATTAGGGCAGGTGATTAGTTCTCAGGAGAAAGTAAGTGTGGACAGCGACTGATTAGTGCAAGTGATTAGTTCTGTATTCACTTTGATTAGTGATTAAGTGCACACAAAATCACTTGTAGGTGAAACTATAGTTTCAGATTCAGAAATGTTCTTAATAAACTGACTGGACCGAAAAAGGAACTTAATGTTAAAAATACAATAATCGGGGTATAGTAGGTAGGAGCGCAAACGGTAAGTAAAGTTTTCTGTCCGTGTTTTTTTTTCTTAGTTTATACTTTAGATTGACTTTGAGATTTAATGAACAAAGTCACAAACTTCGCTAGTATATTATTAATATAGCACGGTCATTTTTTCAATGTTGTGGAATTCTGTCGAATATCTGCGTTGGACGTGGACTGAATACAGTCTCGGGCGTTCAAAGGGAAGAATCGTCGCGCACAACAATAAATAAGTGAAATTACAAATTTTATCGTCATAGCGGGCGCTGCTCGTAGTGTAAATAGCGCCCATTATATTTTCATTCGACTAAGACAAATTCATATTTTTGTCATGTTTATCTCATCGTATTGTTTTTAGTAGTGGAGCCCGCTCATAACTCGAACGTCGCTATGATAGTTTAGGGTCAAATCAGAATTAACAATTACAAACCCTTCAGACAGCAACGCGACGCGTAGATGCATTTCTAAAGTACTGAATTGACAGATTTCGTGAGCGTGAGACGTCTAGCAAATCTGTCAAATCCATAGAAATTTAGAAATGCATCTGTTGCGGAATCAGGTATGAATAAGGCGTCTCCCAGACAGACGCGGGCAGCGGTGGCGGCGCGGTGGCGTTGGCGGTTAGTTGGATGACTTGAGAGTTCTAGGAACGACACAGACACACGCGGTGGCGGTGGCAGTACAAACAACTGACCGCCGCCGCCACCGCCACCGCTGCCCGCGTCTGTCTGGGATACGCTTTAACCCCTAAACAACCATCGTAGCGACGTTCGGTTTTTTTTAATAAAATAAGGGGGCAAACGAGCAACCAAGTCACATGATGAAAAGCAACCTCCGTCACCCATGGACACTCGCAACATCAGAAGAGCTACAGGTGCATTGCCGGCCTTTTAAGAGGGAATAGGGCATAGGAGGTTAGGGAATGCTGTCTTAAGGCCTAGATTACATCTACCGAGTAGAGTGGCGAGACAGTTCAAACAGACAATTTGATTGGCTGTGAGCACTGTCTCGCCACTGTACATACCTATCTACCTAAAGTGTAACAAGTAGGCCTACCACGAAATGGTTTTGAGACTCAAACATTCGGACGAGATTGCCGCATCTTGCTCTAACAACGTCATTTCATGTTTGTTAGAGTAGGATGCGGCATTCTCGTTCGATTGTTTGAGTCTCAAAACGGTTTCGTGGTATCAGCTAAGGCCCTAAGCGCGAGTGAATTGGATTGAGATCCAAGCGACAAAAATTAAAAAGTCTGGTTATAATATTTATTTATTTATTTACATAACATGGAAAACTTACAGCTAAGTAATGTCGGTGGCAATTTTATGTATAGTTATCAGAAAGCCAAAATAATTTGTACTAAATAAAAGAAAACATCTAGACGGAAAATAACGCTTTTGTTAATTTAAAGTCATGTCGTCATTTCGAATGAGTCTAAAAAGTCTAGAAATAGCCGTACCTTTCATATTACATTCAATTTAGTGTTATTTTCTGTGATATTTGAAACTTATGATTCTCTCGCGCCGATTCTGATCACGTAGCAAGGTGCCTCACTCGTTTTAAATTGTTTCAAAATAACAATGACAAAAATTGTTGACGTTGATCCTCAGTGGGCATGAAGACGTCTGGAGGGTATAATATGATTTTAGTCTAAAGTCACCTTCAGAATCCATTGACCTATCGGAAACACTCAAATTATGAATGAACAATTTAGAAAGTTTTACGATCAACTCTGATTATATTGGCTCCTTTAATGACCTTGCTGTTTTTTTATCTGGTTAGGTTAGGTGATAATAGCATCCATTTCTACCCGGTGCAAGTTTAGATTTTAGGTTTAAATTTTTTGACTGGGAGGGCCTGAATTCGGTTCTTGTAAATACTAAAAACCTTGAAAATAAAATATAGACTTTAATTACATTTTAATGAAAATCATTTTGAAAAACAAAACATACTATTTCTTAGTTTTTAAGTACTTTAAGTCTGTTTGTATACCCATTTATATGTGAGCAATAAAGAGTTTATCTATCTATCCATTTTTCAAAATATTTCTTAAAACAAGCTAACGATAGAATTTTAAGATATCAATAATATTATAAGATCTATAAGTACTCTCATTTTTAAAGTGTAGGTTAGTACTGTTTAAAGAGTAAAGTAGATAATATTTTCAAGGTCAAAAAACATTTAAAGAACTTTTTAAGTTCAAAAGGGCTCAGACGATAAGAGCATTGAGGTTTTTGTGAACTTGTATAGCATGTTACACATAAGCCTTCACCTGACATATTTATATAATGTGATACGAGCTTCACTATTAATATGTTGCGTTTTTTATTTGAGCTGTTTTGTAAAGAAAGTTACTCGTCTCATATTATCATGATCAGCGTTACATGAAATATTATAATATTATGCTGTTTAGTTCATACTGAATCCCTCTCACCAATTAAAATTGTAAATTCAGGATCCTACATGCAGATCCTAAATGCAGGGTCTTCTAATCGGGATCCTAGATCCAGAATTCTTTATTCAGGATCCTTAAATGCAGGATTCTAAATGCAGGGTCCTGAATCCAGGAAGCTAAATGTATGATCCTGGATTCAGGATCCCTATTTCGGGAACCATATTGAGGATCCTAAACGTAGGATCCTTAACACGGGATCGATTTATGATTTCAATTTGAAGAACCTAAATACAAGATCCTAAATTCAGGATGCCTCAACACTTTCGCCACAAAAGTTTCGAGTAAGTCTGAAAATTTGACCAACATCAATTTTTAATATACGAAATATAGCCGATCGTACATGGGAATAGAACGTTGCCGGGTCAGTTAGTAATGTACATTTAACATACTTTCAATCACTGCAATTTTATTACGCCTCCGTATCACGGAGGCCTCCGTGGTCCAGTGGTTTAGAGCGTGGTTCGTGACTGGGAGGTCGTGAGTTCGTTAACCGTATTAGAAACATGTTATTTCTAAGTTTGGTTAGGACAATAAATAAAGCCAATTTTTTTCTATTCAGAATATATTTTTTTTTTCAAATATTCTCTGATGCAGGCTGATCAACTGATTGTCTGACAAGTAAAATGATCCATGCGTCGGAGTGGCATGCAAAAAGTCGGTCCTGCACCTCTTGTCAGTCGTATTGGTCGTCAGTCCCACTGGGTTATGAGAGTAAAGGAATAGAGAGTGCTCTTGTGTACTGCGCACACACGTCTTGGGAACTATAAAATTACTCCTTCGTAGTTACGCAGGAGTAGCCAGGCCAGTTGCCTGGTTACATTAATGAAACTGGCCACCGTCACCGAATCTGATGTAGGGGGTCATATTGTATTAATCGCTGCGATGGGATTGACATCGTCTTTTTTGTACAAAAATCCCTTTAAATTAATAAAGAAAAAAAAACTTAGACACTGCATAACAATCAAACATAGTATCTGACTATCCTATATCCTATATTATCTCCTGCAAACACGAATAACGAGCAGAGCAAATCAATCCAAACTTGACTAAAACAGCTCCTGCAGTTGGGTTTCATTTACAAATTGTACCCTATCTGTCGACACCTGTACTGTTCTACAAACTCAATCCAATATTCCTTTTGATACAAACTACACTGGCAACGCTTTACTTTCTATACAACTCAATTAAAATTACTTTACGTCACTAAATTAAAATTTGGTATTGATTTCACTTGAGTACGTTTTTAGGCCAAATTATATTTTTCTTAACACAAGATAAGGAAGCAAAGAAATTCAGATAGCACGGTCACTGCAATGGGACACATATTATGGCTGTTGACATTAACATAACCAATAATTATAGGCATCTAGTATAGTAGCGTAAAAATGCCTCTTTCCTGTAATAAGATGCTACAGAATAGCTATCTGAATAGAAAAGAGTAAAATGAATGTCATTGTAATATTTTCACTAAGTCATTTAAACTGTAGTTCAACCATGCTTCGGCACGAATGGGCCGGCTCGACCGGACAAATACCACGGATTCACAGAAAACCGGCGTGAAACAGCGCTTGCGCTGTGTTTCGCCGAGTGAGTGAGTTTACCGGAGGCCCAATCCCCCACCTTTTCCCTTCCTACCCTCCCTTATTTTCTTCCCTACCCTCCCCTATTCCCTTCCCTACCCTCCCCTACCCTATTACCCTATTCCTTCGTATAAGGCTGGCAACGCACCTGCAGCTCTTCTGATGCTGCGAGTGTTCATGGGCGACGGAAGTTGCTTTCCATCAGGTGACCCGTTTGCTCGTTTGCCCCATTTTTTCCTGAAAAAACACATGCACTGTAACCCAAACACTTGTTAGTCGTAACTTTCTTTGACTTCACCGTAATGGTAAAAATCCATTCTAATATTATAAATGCAAAGTATGTCTGTCTGCCTATCTATCTGTTACCTGTTCACGAACAAATCACTGAATCTATTTTGCTGTAATTTGGTATGCATGCTTTGAGTCCCTGGAAAGAACAAAGGATACTTTTTATTCCAGAAAAATGTAAGGTTCCGGCAGAATAACCGAATTGCAGCGAAAAAGTTGCGGGCATCAACTAGATACAAATAATTTCTGGAATGACAACGTAGTCTAAAATAAATCGCGAAAGTCATTAAAAGTGCAAGTCGAAGGAAATTTAAAGGGAGAAAAATTTTGAAGTGAATTTAACACTTTGGCGAATGCTGACCGTGGATCTCTAATAAGAAAAGAAGATTTTTTTCTTATCTCAGTTAAACAAATGAAAGAACTGGTGAAACGGAGGTACAAAGATCGTTTTAAATTTGCTATGAGTGCAAAAACTATTCGTAGATATCCTTTTTGTTAGAAACGATATTTCAATAGAATTTATGATCTCTAATTTTTCATCTTTTAAGGATTAAGTATTAACCATTTTAAACAATCACCAAAATTAAATGAACGGTGAAGAACAACTTTTTTCTTTATACATAGTAACACTGCCTTTGGCTTTTTTAGGGTTCCGTGCCCAAAGGGTGAAAACGGGACCCTATTCATGAGACTTCGATGTCTGTCCGTCGGTCCATCTGTCCGTCTGTCTGTCTCCAGGCTGTAACTCAAGAACGGTAATAGCTAGAGAGTTGAAATTTTCACAGATTGTGTATATCCGTTGCCGCTATAATATCAAATACTAAAAGCAAAATAAAATTAATATTTAAGGGAGGCTCCCATACAACAAACGTGATTTTTTTTGGCCTTTTTTGCTCTATATATCAATAATAGCAACAGGTAGGCCCTTGAATTTTCCACAAAATCCTTAGTTTTACTTGTACTTTAATATTTAATAATAATATTAAAATAAAATAAAAAATTAATACAAGAAACACAATTTTTGGTCTAATTTTGCTCTATAATGGTACGGAACCCTTCGTGTTATAATCCTAAGGAACTAATTTACAGTAGAGTAACAAATGTTTACTTTTATGATTAACAGCTTATACGTTTGTATCGTCTCTTTTCGCTTGACTACCAAAACATCCAAGGCTTTATTTTAGCCTTGACACTAAATCAAAGATTGCAAAACAGGCTTCAACTTCAGTGAGATATTTAAACAACAAATATAAAGCAGTAAAACATCACGGATATACATAAAAACGCCATAATTTTTGGCGACATAAATAATCGACCCCCTTCGTCCCCCGAACTTCGTCCCTCGTTTGTCCCCCGAAGTTCGTCCCCCAAACGTCGTCCCCAAGCTTCGTCCCCTGAACATCGTCCCCCGGCGTTCGTCCCCCAAACTATCACCTACATTCGGTATTAATTCCCGTTGGTTCCGGTGCGGGCAAGAAGTAGTCGTATAAATCACGCCATAAATACACATTGATAAACAATTCCTGATATTGGCGATGTATGTACGTAGTGGGATACTAGAATAGATGGTTCCTTACCTGCCGGCCTGTGAAACCTATAAAGCACCTCCTTCTTCTAGGGGTGACCAACCGGTCGACTACTGTACTGACTGTTAGTCCAGCCGATCGTAGCTAGGCGAAAAATATAAATAAAATATTACACGTACAAGGACTTGTATCTGCTCTTTTACTATTTATTATTTATTTATTTATTTGAATCAGGCATCTTGGCCCATATTATATTTACTTTATATTATTTATTTTATACTTTTTGCACAAAGTACAATGACGGACTTAATGCCATAGGGCATTTTCTACCATTCAACCATTTTCAAGTCAACTTTATAGACTAACATACATTCATTTATACTAAAACTAACTCTAAGCACTATATTGTCTGCGACGTGGGCGCGGCGTGTTCGTTTTAGGAAACTGTGGTTGTACGTACCTTTGAAACACATAAACAATACCTTACATTCCGGTAAATTAACGGAACGCGTGTATTTGCGTACGCAAATGATTATAATTTGTTATAAATTGTCGAAACTGTTACGCTGTTTGCTCCGAACTTTGCACAATTCTGTTCAGAATTCCGCGAATACGCGCTTCAAAATTCAATAATAATTTTACGTTAAACCGGCGACATCAGCTGTACTAATATCACTGAGATGGAATCTTACTTTGTGGGTTTGCCTAAAAAAACTCTTAAACCAATTTTCATTGAATTCTGTTTGAATGATGATACTTTTTATTTTGAAAAGTGTCTGGTTTCTATCATCCGAATTAATTAAATAAATCATTGTAAATAAAAATTTAAAACGTAAATCACAAAATACTAATGGCTGTAACCTCTTTCTGAATTACTGATGGTACCTCGCATGTTTTGGGGTTTGATTAATTAAGTAATTAATAACGCGATAATGCGGCCAACCGACCGCGACACCTGTGCCTAAACCTTTGATTTCCGAATATCTTTATTCGGATTGTTTTTCTGTACAGAATCTTATATTCGTAAATGTTACAATACGTAGTAAGTTTTTTCGTAGATTATTTTTATATTATATTGATAAAGAGGTGAAACTAAAACAGTAATGCTACGGTCGCCACGTAGCAATGCTACGGTCGCCACGTAGCAATGCTACGCGGTCGCCACGTAGCAATGCTACGGTCGCCACGTAGCAATGCTACGGTCGCCACGTAGCAATGCTACGGTCGCCACGTAGCAATGCTACGCGGTCGCCACGTAGCAATGCTACGGTCGCCACGTAGCAATGCTACGCGGTCGCTAAGTAGTAATGCTACGGTCGCCACATAGCAATGCTACGCGGTCGCCACGTAGCAATGCTACGCGGTCGCCACGTAGCAATGCTACGCGGTCACTACGTAGCAACGCTACGCGGTCGCTAAGTAGTAATGCTACGGTCGCCACGTAGCAATGCTACGCGGTCGCCACGTAGCATTGCTACGCGGTCGCCACGTAGCAATGCTACGGTCGCCACGTAGCAATGCTACGGTTGACACGTAGCAATGCGAGCTCAATAAAAGAACTTATTGAAATTTTATCGGTATTAACACAAAGGTAAACCCTCGATCACAGATTCTCGGAGATCTCTTGTTCTTCTTTTGTTATCGCGGTTGCATGCGACCGCTTGGAGCTTGATAGGTTAATATTATATTTTTTTCAACTTCAAAGATGAACATGTTTAGTCTTGTAAAAAAATACAGCGTGTGTTTGCTTTCAAAATCTCTATGTTAGTTGATCTCATCGCAAGCACAGTGTGTACACTCGCGACGGCAGCTGTTTGCACTGCAGGCACTCAGTTCACGACTGAGCTCAGAGCTGACACAAGACTATTGATGTGATAAATTATAGGATACTAGATTTAGCTCGCAACTTTTTAATCTTAGAAATCTCACAGAAACTAATTCTATGAAACAATAACTGCTTTTAGTTGATGACTCGAAGTGTCTACATGAAACATAAATTAATCGAAATCTACTAAGTGGTTCAAACAGTCAGGTAATAGACAGACCCAATTTTTCGTGTTTAATTTCAATAATTGGAAATAATGTTTTCCCAATACGAAATCAGATTCAAGATTTACGCTCTAATCAATTACGCTGCGGAGGCGTTAAATAATAAAATTGGATCTCTAATTTCTTAATTAAGTGATAAAGTATTTAATTAATTTATTAGTGAAATTATGGTTATCAAAAATAATAATCATGTTACGGTCGTCTATGTTTGTATTGTACTTTGAGCCTTATTGATAAATAAACAAATTATTCGACTTGTCGGCGACATTCTACATACAGCTTTAATATACTGAGAACAGTTAAAGTGGACGAATATTATATTGCATGTTAGGTGTATATTTTTATATAAAATTAGGGGGAAAACGGGCAAACTGGTCATCTGATGGAAGCAACTACTGTCGCCCATGCACACTCGCAATATCAAGAGAGTTGCAGGTGCGTTGCCGGCGTAAGTTAATGCTAACGTGTTAGCCTATCCTCTCACAAGTTTTTTATGGCATGCGTTGGTCCTAAGTTATTGTTTCTAGAAGCTGCGACGTTAGGACCATGCATCGAAATGCGTTCAAAATATGATAACCTTTGCTGCAGATAGAAATGCGGTAATTAAAACAACAAAAGAATCTTCAGATAGACCTTTTAGCTTTTAGCTTAGATGAAAAGTAGAGCTAAAAGGTCTATTTTAAGGAAAAGTGAAGATTAATTACTTACTTTTGAAAAAACATCCGTTTTTTCTTGGCCCCATGCGATATTTTATCTAAAAATAATTTTAGGTGAAATTATTTATTTTGTAAACGTAGACGGCAAAATAAATGCAACTTTACATACGTAATGCGTGAATTACAAACTTGCCTTCTTATAATTTAAAATATTTACTTCCTATGAAACTAATAGAAAACTATTGGATATTGGATATTGAACACTGGATTAAAATTCTTAATTGTATTTTCATGCACAGGAATGAATTTACATGTACGTTATGAAAATACAAACGAGAAACTAAAATTAATTGTGAAATATTCTAATTATCTTATGTAACCTTCACAATTAAATTTCAAAACCATCAGTGATCAGACAGACATACCTACAGCAACTATCAAAGTTTTTTACGGTTCTTAAATTAAATAATCTTGCATTTCGTATCTCTTTAAACAATAAAAATATCAGACAACCATAACTATAAAACACAATAGCTATCAAAGTTTTAAAGGCTTTAAAATTAAATAAGCATAATTCGTCTGTCCGCAAAAATGTTTGTCGTAAAATCAAAAACAAAGAGCAATCTCCCACCGGGATTAATATGGTTGCTTTAAAAATGTAAGAGGAATTTCTGGAGGAAATATTCTTGGAGAGTAAACTGAGCGAGAGGGTAACAGCCCGGGTATAAATCCATCATCAGTAATCGATTGTGCACTCACGGCCGAATAATTTCCACCGAGGAAATATGAGGCCTTAATGCGCTTAGATTGGAACGGTCTAATAAGAAATTAGCAGATTAAGGATAATAAATTGTTGTTCACTAATGTACTGATGTTCGTTTTCCGACGTTCATAAAGACAAGTGTATTCATAAAATCTATTTTGAATAAAAGAATATTTTATATTTTATTGATTTATTTTTTGTTACTACGTCGTGAATTTCGCTTATTGCACGAGTATCCATACTTATTGTTATTAATGCGAAAGATCCGTGAAAGTCCGTGTTCTTTGAGTCCCGGGAAAGGACTATACTTTTTATCCCGGAAAAATGTACGTCCCCGGACTGTAAACGGATTTCTGTGCAACTTCTCGCATCAAGTAGAGTAGATGTTCTGAGAATTAAACAACATTTAAAAAAAGGTTATAGCGGACTAAACAACACTTAACTCTTAATAGCGCTATCTTAGAGTTTGAAGTTCTAAAAGAAATTGTAATTCCAAAGTTTGAAATGACAACTCCTCGCTTAGTCGGAAAATCTTACGTTGAAGCCCTCAAACATATTCCCATAAAAGGCCGGCAACGCACCTGCAACTCTGCAACTCTTCTGATGTTGCGAGTGTCCATGGCCAATGGTAGCTGCTTTCCATCATATGACCCGTTAGCTCGTTTACCTAATTTTATTAAAAAAAGGAATATGGCAACACTTCGTTTACCGAGGCAGCTAGTAACACTATAATTATTTGAAACGTCTTTGAAATTTACGCATCGTTTCTTCAACGCAAAGTAATTAGAAAGAATTAATCTGAAAAGTCAGTTTTATAATGAAGGATGAAATTTTACCGTCACTAGAGTCACCAATAAATTTTCTTTTACCGGACTCGTCCGACAATTATACATATTATTATATAATAAGGTCTCAGCAAATTTTGCAAATCAGGAATTATAAAAGGGCAAACATTAAATTAATGATATTATTGATTACTGTACCCTTAAAGGAATAAAAAGACAATATTTTCCATTTAATTTAAATAAAATCGCAAAGTCACTATTTCATTTACTTACCTACTTATAACAGCTGGCCCCTGCGAAATTCTTACGCGGGTTCTTCTCGCCGGGCTAGTTCCCGAACCGGTGGTATCCTCATGTAGACGATCTAGAAGCGTTAATTTTTACGCAATAAAAAAGTCATTTTATTATCGACACTATAATTATAGCAGGAGCAAAATAAGTTCAACGTCGTAAAATTCCAGTACTTAAAAAAGTTTACAGTTAAAGTGGTTACCCTATTTTATTCAATGCCTAAAAGGAAATTATTATTTAGTTACTCCTTGAAATGTCTGCCATTATATTGGATAATTTAGTATATTTTCTTTTATAAAACGTCAAAAAGTAGTTAATATTTAACGATGACAGAAATTTTCTTCTGTATTTTCTAACTTAGTTCGGATTTGTTAATTAAAAAATTATCCAATGCATTGTTCTTCTTATCCTAGCGAGACCTTGGACGATTATTTTTATTGCCCAATATTACGTGTAGTGCAATAGTATTATCGCCGGTTTACGGTTAACTAGATGACGCCCGCAACTCCGTTGCGCCAAAACTCGTTTATCGCGCGGGAACCGTACATTTTTCCGAGACAAAAAGTATTTTTGTCCTTTTCCAGGAGTCAAAGTATCTCCATGCCAAATTTCAGCAAAATCAGTTCAGCGGTTTGGGCGTGAAGAGGTAACAGACAGACATACAGACATATTTTAGATTTTATAATATTGGTATGGATATTATGGATATTAAACATTGCCGCGCCTTTCAATCTATCATGTAAACTAAATTGTACAATAAAATATTGTTCAACATTATTGTAGGTTCCGTTAAATTAATTTTATTGTGCAATATTATCACGTATCGTGAAATGCGGGCGCGCGCGTTTTTCGTCGTTTTATCGTCAAATAAATTGTTCAAAGATATTGCACAGCAAAATTGATCGTCTAGGAGCCCATAAAAAGGTTTTGTTACAAAAGGCTGTTTGCCGTCTCACTCATTATAAAGTGCTATATCGTAAGTGCGTATCTTTGCTAACTGTCGATTTTGAGTAGTAGAAAGTACATTCTATAAGATCTTTCTATAAGAAATCTCACCATATAACGTATTATTTATTTACTGGAATACATCATACAATATTGTCGAGATCTTTATAACATAGCATAAAATATGTTACAAAACATTTGTCGACATGGATTACAAGATAACCATGACATTTAAAGAAGAGAATGAAATTTGGGGTGGTTCAGGTACGTTTATTTAAGAAGGGTCGCAGTAAATTGGGGTGTTTATCGTCCGGCCGGTAAGTAATTGAATATTATAAGTTGAGAAGGATCATTTAATTTGCGAAAACATGAAACATTAACAGACCAGGTTATGGCGGTTGGTATGATTTACTTTGTTAGGTTGTGCAAATCTTTAAGACTTTGCTAAGAAGGGGAAGACGTAATCTTTATAAATAACAATAAACTTTAAATTATGTTAATCTCGCTTACACTCGAGAACGGCTGAACCGATTTGTCTTTCTATTTATTATTAGCCTCTAAATATTTGTGGAAGTCCAAAGAAGGTTTATATTAGGTGGGAAGAGATACGAAGAACACTGGGTCATCTAGTTTTCGATATTATTTAGGTATTTTTGGTAGGACAATTAGTAGTGTTCATGCAAATACGGTTATCGGGTCGTTATTGGTAGATCACGATCGAGATCATACAATGACAGCACCTCACTCTCATAAGGCCAGAAACGCCGACTGTTACGATGTTTTTATTTTATTTAAACGGAAAAATGTAATTAATAATAATAATAATAATAATAAACATTTATTCAACACATACACACTACACCACATTACATTTACATTACATTACGCACATTACAAAAAAGATACAAAACAAAAAACCAATATTATTGCAAAAAAAAAGGTAATTAATAGTACAAAGTGATGAAAATTAAGTTTACAATAATAACACATTTACAATGCAGTGCAGTGCGAATGCCGCCGAAAAGGACCTCACTCAGGTGATGATCGCGGCATAGTTTCCTACACCGCAATCCCTGGTATTCTGTGAGGCCTTGCTAGTTGTCAATCGCTCGACAGATGTACACTGGCGCCGATACAGACTGATCAGTACGAACACAATTTATGAGTTATGATACATAATATTAAATATATATACACATGATATTATATATTATACAATATGGTTGGAGGAAGATAAAATAGATTGTTATTATATGGGTTAAATTACATTAATTATTAAAAAATAATTTAATTAATAAATAATAAAAATCAAGATACTATAATATTATACGAATGATTATTATATTACCCCTACACCTGAGTTTTTTCCACGCTACAACTGCAACTTGACGTCCTAAATGAAAAAACATAATAAATAATTATAGTACTAATTATAATCACTCAAAACAGCAGCTGGCGCCGGGCTGTCGGTCGATGACCGTCGATCCTAGCGAGATAAGGCTGGCGCGCGCGCCACACACTGCTAAGGTAGCCTGCTTAGAGCAGACCTACTCCTGCTCCTTGTTTATTTGAAGTTTGGTCATCTAGATTAAACATAGACTAGAGAGAGTGAGCCATGACTTGCGCACTATGTACTACAGAATTTGTGACTTCAGTTAATTGGAAGGTGTAAAGTGAGTTGAAATTGAGTAATAATATTGTTATTAATAAATATTGTATGTGCAGCATTTGAATAATAAATAGATAATAGATACGTATATATAATTTTAGCAAGCAAGATGACAGCGACTGTTACTGATATATAAGTACATAAATGACTCAGGACCACCATCCGGCAGACCATCAAAAGCACCAAACAGCTTCGGCTTACAAAACGAGAGGTAAGATAATGTTTTTGCTAAATAAATGGTAGCATCCCATAAAACTTAGCTATAATGAATTATGATGATAATATATTATTCACCTCAATTAAATATCGAATCTTGTAAACAATTGGTTTCATCATTATTAAGAATTGGTAATGTCTCATAGTATAAGATAATATATAATCAGTAAAATAAACATAATATAAATAAATAAATTGAATATTGGATAAAGTCATTTTAGTATTAATTAAAAGTCATCGCAGCAAGGTCATTGTATTGATGATTAGTTCAATAGTTCATTGCCAATAATATATTATTATGTATTCCCTTATTTGTCAATTTGCTTACATAGTAGATGTGCCTTGAACTGTGACTTAAAGGTATTTATTGTTCGCAGAGCGCGAAAAGGTGGTAAAAGATTGTTCCAGATTTTGCTGGCGAGATATCTGAAACTACCCCTAAAGGCGGATGTGCGGTGAAGCGGCGTGACCAACAGGAAGGACGAGCCTCTAGTGGTGACAGTCAGCTCATTTTCACTAGCCCACTGTAATTTATTGAAGAGGTAGGATGGAATTTGAAATTTGATTACCCCAAACAAGAGAGTAGCGAAGTGTACCTGCCTGCGCCCGTCCATTTTAAGCCAGCGTAGATTATTGATGTACGGTGTAACGTGTGTCCGTGGCGGTATGTTGCAACAAAATCTCGCACATGCATTTTGAACTTTTTGGATAAGTTTTTTAGACCGCGAGAGCAAGCAGGGACCCACGACTACATCCGCGTAGTTTAGGTTCGACAGAACTAGGGACTCGCAGAGAGTGCTGCGCAGTTTTTCGCTGATATAGTTTCTGATACCGTATAGAATCTTTAATCGGTAGAAGCAGCGGCTTACTGTATTTATTACGTGCTTTTCGAATTTAAGCTGTTCGTCCATTAGTACGCCCAAGTTACGCACCTCGCTCACTCGCTCAATAGACTTGTTTCCTATGTGTACCGGAAGCGCAATATCTGTCATTTTTTTGAGTTGTTGCTTTGTACCTAACACTATATACTTAGTTTTATCGGGGTTTAGTATCAAAGCATTAGCTTCGGACCACCCCCTAATTCGCTCTAAGTCATCATTTAACCTACGTATGGCCACGTCGGCATCGCGGACCTTAAAAGTTATGTAAATTTGTAAGTCGTCGGCATACAAATGGAATCTGCAATGCTTAATATGTAGAGTAATGTCTGCGGAGTAGGTGGAAAATGCTGATGGGCCAGCCACACTTCCCTGAGGCACACCTGTATCAACGTCGCGTACTTCTGAACGTAGTATCTCCCCATTATCGTCAACTAGCTCAACTACTTGCGAGCGGTTAAGTAGAAAACTAGAAAACCATTTGATAGCACTTTCGTCAAAACCGTATTGTTTTAATTTTAAAAGGAGCGTAGGTATATGGATTGTGTCGAATGCGCGAGAAAAATCTAGCAAGACCAGAATTGTAACCTCACCCGAGTCCTGTCCAGTAAGAATATTATCTACTACGTCGATTAGGGCAGTAGAAGTGCTGTGGTGTCTTCGAAATCCAGACTGCATTTTGGGCAATATGTTATTCTGCTCAAGATACAGGCTCATCTGACTACACACTACCTTCTCAAGCACCTTGGACATGCACGGCAAAATACTGATTGGCCGAAGATCTTTTAGTTCACGGACGATGTCCTTTTTTGGAAGTGGCTTAATGATAGCTAGCTTCCATAATTCGGGGAACGTACTCGTCGTGATTGAAGTATTAATGATGTGCGTAATGACATTTAGACATATAGGAAGACGACAGGCCAATAAGAGCATGTCTAGGTTGATGCCGTCGGCGCCCATCGCGTTAGATTTTAATGCCTTTATAATCTTAAGTACGTCACTATCGTTAACTGTGGTGAACCTAAACGCAGACGATGCAAAATGAGGGGAATTTATGATCGGTAAAGGTGACGTGGTTACGGAATTACTATTAGGAATGTCCAGGAAAAAGTCATTGATTAGATTAGGGTTTAGAAGATTATTAGGTATAACATTATCAGACTTACATTTACGTAAGTTAATATTTTCTTTAAGGTGTTTCCACATAATACGTGGTGAGTTAATATTTGAATTAATATATTCAGTAAAGTAGGCTACTTTCTCGCGACTTAAAGCCTGGGACACTTCTCGTTTGAGCTCCTTGTAATAATTGATGTGAGCATCTAACTTAGTTAATTCAACATACAATTCATTACAAAATGCATTATGTGGACAAATAAGCCATAAACTGTTGGAAACAGAAATAAAAGTCGAGAGCGCGCGAAAAGCGGGAATAAAGTACACGAAAATATGACGTCGTTGATATCGTGGACTTTGGCCAACGCTGTACTAGTCGAGAGGATCCTGGTCAATTATTATCAATTAGCCAAAACTTTTTCGTTATTGCTTCAATGTAGAATCGCCAACCAAAATATTATATGGAATTGACATAGGTAAGCATTCGTTAATATTATGACGTTGACGTTCGTCTTATGTCAATTCCATACAATATTTTGATCGGCGATTCTAAAAAGAAGTGATAAAGAAAAGATTTTGGCTCACCCCCTGGTCACTAAACATTATTGACTTGAGTATGCTGCACCAGTTAGCTTATCAGCTAACTTGAGCAGCATAGTTGTCTTAGTAATACTTGTCTTAGTAATAATAATTGTCTTAGTAATTAGTATATAATAGAGGAATTAACTAGCGGCGAATGAAATATCTCCTCATTGGAGCGGGTATGATTAGCACGGAAAGCGGAAATAAACAATGTGACGTCATCGTAAGCGCGGATTTTGGCGCCAAAACGCGCATTACAAATAGCTGTTGCTGGCAATTTATTCACCTTAATATTTCACGGCAATAGATTCGGCGTCCGCTGCCAGCTATATCCATTGCCTGCCAATTGCGTGTTCGGCGGTTTTGATACTGATACGATTTGATTCGCTATTCAATATAACAGATTTAATTGTATTGATTTGGAATATGTTGCATGCTCCAATAATATTATATTGACTGACCTGAAAGTTACAATTATTTCAAGTTATGTTTATGTTTTAACTAGTATTATTGATTAGATAAAATATTTTATTAGTAATAATGAATACAGATACAGGATAAATAAGTTTGCTTACATACTGTCTCGTCACTGCCTTTGTATTAAATAGATTTTTTTAGAAAATTTATTTTCATAATCAACGCGTAGGTAGGTACTAGTGAATAGGTAAGCTCCTGTCACAGGAAATATAAAATTATTTTTTTATTTTATATATAAAAAGAAAATTAGGTAATAAAAGCATCGCAAAGAAACTGTTCATTTAATTTTAAAGCTATAAAGTAAGCTGAATGTAAAACTATATAACACCTTACATTAGAATTAGAACAACAATAATAAACTTCGTTATTAAACTTTTTTAGTTTTTAGCTCAGTGAGTTCATTTTATCTGAAGACGTGCACACTTTTCGACTAACTTTTATGGACTTAAGTTTTATGCTTTAATGTATTCTTAAAACTTATAAACAGAAAGAGATTAGTTTTTAAGTGTTTTGCACGAAGATTGCAACTGGGAAATGTTTTATATGACAAAAATAATCATATTTTCCATAATATTATAACTACATTCTACCTTATCATCTTTATTGTTACGTATTAGAAAGATTGTTAATCATCTATGTATTATATTTTACACCTCCGTGGTCTTGTGATTATTAGTGTGGCTTTTGTCCCGGAGGTTAAAGGTTTGATTCTCGCATTATAGTATTATTTCTAAATTTGGTTACGACAATGCAAGACCACATACATTATAGGGCTCTGCAAAATCTAAGTAGCAGTCCTGATTTCAATAAAACTGTACGTCATCACCGAAACTGGTGTTAAAGGCATCCTTGTACTAAACTCTAAATAGAGTAACTCTAAATAGTGTAACAACACTAAGTGATAATAATTTAGGGTGTGTACAAGTACGGGGCTCCGGGAGAGGACGGGAACCTCCCCGGCTTAGCCAGTCCCGGCGCCGAGGGGAACGCTTCAATTTGCCTAAGC
The DNA here is from genome assembly GCA_905404155.3 of Plebejus argus. NCBI lineage: Eukaryota > Metazoa > Arthropoda > Insecta > Lepidoptera > Lycaenidae > Plebejus > Plebejus argus. Next base: position 18,687,203 of record FR989928.1, on the reverse strand, counting down.
GTTCCCTTACCTTGGTGGAAGTCCGGTCCCTTTTGAGGTAGATCGGCCAGTCGTGGAGGGAGTCCCGTGTTTGTTAGATCCGGTGACCCTCGACAGAACACGCCTCCTTCATCATCATCACTCCCCGCCCCTCCGCACCGCGCCAGCCAGCATCGCCTCATCGGGTACCTCGTCCACTAGCCGCAATGTACCGCGGCCTGGGCGACTCTGCATCGGCATCATCGAGCTTTCTCACTACACCGACCGGTCAGCAAGCAGAGCACATCCCTCCTGGTCAGCACGTAGCATCGGCCCCGCACGGCAGCTTATCCGACTCACTGGATCCCGTGCAGCAGCTTACAGTTCCGACTCACTGGGACTCACTGCAATAGTTCCGACTCACTGGAACTCACTGGCACTGGCGACTCAAGCGAACAAGACTTCAAGATTCGACCTCCGGTCTTCGGAGGGGAGTGATGTGGCGGTACCCACAATTCGCCTAACATTCCTGCATCGCGCTATCGAAGTTTTCTGAGCGCGTCGGTATAATATATACGACAGCTGAAATGTATCACGGGGCTTCGGCCTGACCGAGCATACCATCTCGCTCGGTCGGAAGATCTTCCTTTGGGCCTCCACGCTTTATCCCCACACCCTCCTTTATATGGCTGAAGGCGAACCGCAGGTGGTTTTAGTGAGTAGGAGTCTCACATACCCCCGGGATGCTAAGCACATACACAACCCGGGGGACCCATGACGGGTTTCCCCTGCGCATCAAAAAAAAAGGGTGTGTATAAGTCCCATGTATAGAGTTCACTACACCGCTGACAGTGCATTTTTTCGTGACTCGTATGGGCCAGCGCCGCCGCGTCATGAATTTTTACATAGAAACGTAAAAAAGTTACTCTTTCAGTGCTGCTACTTTCACATTTAATAACTCTATGTAAGAGACATATTATGTACTATCAGAGAAGTTGAATCCTAGGCAGATGGCGGACCTAAGTAATTTAATCGCGTTAAGTCAAACCCATTAGACCCATCCGATCACAGCTAACATTGAATTGATATAAGCCGACCACATGACGAAGATCCGTCAACTGCCTAGGAATCAATTTCCTCGATGGTACATTGTACAACGTACGGTGTAGACACCCTAAAGTATTATAACTTAGTTTTGTTATACACTGTATATCAGACAACAAAACTTTGACAGTATTCCTTAACCTACTTCTAATGTTAAATGACCTCTTTTAAGCGTATATTACCTACTCCATATTCGATCATACCAAGTATTATGTGACACGGAAGGTCCTCGGATCGAGTCCTACTTGTGTATTTAAATTTATGTGAATACAATCAGTGTCTTATTACAATTTCAAATTGTAAAGCTTTCACTCTTCAAGTACTCTTGTAATTATCGATCGTGTTAAATAGAACACTCGTCATCAGTATCATACTTAAGACTTTATTTAATGTCAACTTAAATACAATATACTTTTTTAATTGTTTAATGAATTTTATTAAACAACTGATCTGGAACGATTAGCGTTCCCGGTTTTAAAGACCCAACCATCTGAGTACCTATAATATAATCGGGAACAATTATATTTTTATCACAGTCTTTACACAAGCCTTTGAAAATGAGATAGTGTTATATTCATGAATGAGTGAAAGAGACAAATAGAATAAGACTTTTTTCAAAATCTTCCCCTCTTCGATAACTAGTATGTAGCTGCAATAGTCATATAATTAATAATTATAGTCTATTTTCCTTTTGTGTGAAATAATCTTATGAAAAAAATATTGCTAAATATATAGTGAGAGGTAAGTAGTTCTATATTATGCTTTCTATTGGCTACAGCCTAGAGAAAGTGATAGATAAGTGATTTTCGTGGTACATGCCATTTTGTGTAGGTCGCCGGCAAACCATTTCATAGTAATGTATATAGGCAATTATCTACTTCACGAGGTGATGGTCGTAGTAAAAAAATATCAGTACAACTATTTTTAGAAAATTTACGGTTTTGAGCTTGTAATGTTTAGCAAACAAAGTGCAGATAAAGATGTCACATCCAAAACTCTAGGAGATGATTGGCAGATATAAAATAATAATATGTTAAAAACGCATTTCCAAAAAAGCAAATATATGTTATAAATATAGCAAAAATTGAGGCACACATTCCAAAGTATTAAAGTAAATACAAGCAAAGTTATTTATTTCTAATATTATGTTTAAAGCTTAAAATTGGATTTTTAATACAAAACCGTAACAGAGATTCGCGACACTTTACGTCTCATAGTAAGTACTAGTGAAATGTCTCGTAAGTCGTAGATGCACTGCCGTGTAGTTCATACAATTTATTGTTAGATAAATTCATAGTAGGTACATAATAAAATTTAAAATATTTAGCAGTGACGTGTTGCAAGGCATCGCTGTAGTGAAGTTAGGCTCTTAGAGTTGTTCTACCTTCATACGTGGAAAACGCACCTCTAAATAATAAAAAAATCATAAAACAGTGGCTCTACTGATTATTCTCTCCTACGTTGTTATGAATAGTAGTCTCATGCATATGCGAGTGGCGCGATACGTTGTCCACGACGTGCACTTAACTCACCACCACCTGCACTACACGGAAACGTCTAAAATATCAGACTAATCATGCTATGCTCCAAATAACGAGTATAGCCATTGAGTTCCATACAAATTTTGATCTTAGTAATTTTCTTATCGCATTTTTTCACCTTTAGAACAATACCACAAAACTCCAGATTTTTATAGATTAATATTGACTTAGGCTATAATTAACACATTGGATACTGTTTCTTAGAAAAAAATAGATAAATACTTAGATACGAGGTTATATAATTAAAATACACACAAAATATAAATCATTAGAATTTTACCTATCGTAAGAAATTTAGCCTAAGTATACTAATTTTTATGGTTTCAAAATAAGGTGTAATAATTATTATGATATTTCTGCGTATGTACAGTTTTACCTGGAGCAATAATAATTAAGCGTTTGCTTTGGCTAATAATAATTTTGTAAGCCTACCTCTTTGAATTGCGTAGCACTTCGTAGCCTTTTCGTAGCATCTCGTAGCCACTTCGTAGCTTTCTCGTAGCACCCCGTAGCATCTCGTAGCTATTTCGTAGCCACCACGTAGCGACGAATATGAACCGTTTTAGATTGGATTTTCGTAAATATAGGTATGTAAAGGTATTGTAAGGTACGAGCCCCGACAAGAAACTCGAGATTGGCCTGACAATGGAGTTTGCTCAAACCATGCGTGACGCCCAATTACGGCAGTCTACGGTGAACTACGGCGGACATTAAACACGAAACTGACTAAACTGGACGTCGACGATCTCATATCATACACAATGGGCGCTAAGAAGGGATTACATCCTCATCATCAACAGCTAGGCTATTGTTTAAAGAAAAACAAAATTTTTTTGAAGGTAGTGGTCATAAAACTCATTGCTTTGATTTCGTTTTCAATATCATCAAAAAATTAAAATTGAAATCTTTTTAAAATTTCTACTTAACTAGGACATGCCATGGTATTCAGCTAGCTTTAAATTGTCTTTTGTGTAAGCTTATAACCGTTCTATATTCGGACACTGAAAAAATATTGAAATTCGTCCCTTAACATAATTCATTAGGGCTTAATTGCAATTATTACATACTTGTACAATGATATTAAACTATCTTGTTTCTACAAGTATATCATAGAAGTACATGAAGGAGACAATTAGTAGTGTCAATTTCTGATAGAAATGGTAGAAATTGACACTACTTGTCTCTATTGACCAGGCTATTAACACTTTCACAGTCCACAGTATCCAAACGGATAGGAAAACGTGGTTACCGTGTCCATGTATCCGAAAAGATGCATTGGCACTAAAAAAATCATAGAAAAATAAGAAGCATAGAAGCATAAAAAAATTTTTAGTAAAATAATAATCCTTTTAAATCCATTATAAATAAATACTTTACAATGAATATTGGAGTGGGCTTGAGGGACTAGATTTTGTTTTTGTATGGTGGACTGTGAAATTGTTAAATTACAAGTAATACAAAATTTCCAGAAACTTTTATGGAATGAAAATACTAGTTCAATACTTATTCCTAGAACTAGTTGACCCGGCAAACGTTGTTTTGCCATTTAAAGTATTTCTACTTCATCAGTTGATACAAAATCTTACCCCCTCTTTTGTCCCCTAAGAGGGGTGGGGGGAAAAAATTTATACACCAGATGTTAAGTTGGAAAACACAGTTAATAATATGAAGTAACTCCATTAAAGAAAAAAGTTTCATACAAAATCTTACCCCCTATTTGGTTCCTTAGAGGAGGGGGGATTTTTATACACCAGATGTTAAGTTGGAAGAAGACAAATATATTCTCGAAAACCGGAAGCAAATCGGATCAGTAGTTTTCGTGTTAAAGAAAAAAGTTTAATACAAAATCTGGCCCCCTTTTCGTCCCCTTAGGGGGGTAGGGGGCAAAATTTTTATACACCAGATGTTAAGTTGGAAGAAGACAAATATATCTGCAAAAACCGCATTCAAATCGGATCAGTAGTTTTCGTGTGATAGTGGAACAAACATACAGACAGACAGACAGACAAAAAACTAACCACATTTTTGGCTTCTATAGCGATCTTGTAACACCCCCCGCTTATTATTTTTTGAATATCTTTAATGTACTGCAGAATTCACATTTCTACAGTTTTATTATATGTATAGATGTATAGATGAGCTGCGTGTATGCTAAAATAGTGCACTATCTAGTATCACGTATAAACCGTATGACGTAAAACTTTGCGATAAATCTCTCGGTCGCTCTTAGTAAAAATTAAAAAGTACACCTTGCGCCCACCGGCTTTATTCATAAAGTTCTCGCAAAAAAGTGTCACGGTGGAGCGAAAAAGCGGAGCTAGTAAGTCAGGACACAGGACAGTAGTTGGCATCGGTTTGGCCAAAAAGAGGATACTGCACTTGGACAGGGGCCAGAAAAAACTCGTACTAGAGACCTTTGTTGAACGTTGTATAACTTTATTGGTTACCTTACTTAGATTATGTGGTTTATCGAAGCGTGCTTCCTGGGTACCAGAAGATGGTCACAACAGTTCTTAAGTTTGTAGAGTGGAAGTTAGAACAGTGACATACGAGAGTGACTAAAAACTTCTTACTGAAAGATAAGATCACAGACAATAATATTATAATATTTTTTGAAAACTAAGAGTAAAATATTATGGTTTATTTATTCCTATCACTACCTACCTACTTAAAACCGTAGTTGGAGTACAAAAACTATGTGCCCTTATTCTTTTCGTTAACACGTTGTTTTTAAGAGAGTAGGCAAAAATGCGGTTTACATAACCATGTACTGCTTTAAAATAAAGTTTTTGTATTGTTCTTTAACAAAGAGTTATAAAGTAAGATTACTTCCCTCATCATCACAGAAAATGGTTTGTAATAACTATCCGCTATGTTGAAACACTATTACTTTTTGCATTTCATTATTATGCCATTTTAAACTCGGTTCATAGTTATGCAAATTGACCCAATCATCAGTATCGGAATGAACTTATGAATTTTATAACGCAGTAGAAATATTTCTGAATTAAAATACTATTTTAAAAGATAAAACCGACTTTAAAATTGTACATAATTGAGAATTAAAATTCTGTATCTCATAAACCACTGAACCGATTTTGATAAAACTTGCAGTGTTCCTTAGGTCGAACAATACCAAGTACAACAATAAAAGAATTTGTGGTTCCGGAGATATGAAAACACAAACATAAAAATATAAATACATATGTTTGTTCCCGAGACGCTGATACTTACTTAATATACAAAAACTGGGCCGTTTTGGAAATATGTAAGACGACCTCTGTGGCTCAGTTGATAGCACGTTGGTAGCTTAAGCCGGAGGTCGCGGGTTCGAATCCCACCGACGGAACAAAAACGTTTTCAAACTTCCTGGGTTATGGATGTGTATTAAATATATTTATCATATAATAAAAATCTTAAATATATGTATAGTATAAAAGTATTAAATATATTTCCGTTCTCTGGTACCTGTAACACAAGTCCTTCAGGTACTTAGCATGGGGCCAGACTGACGTGGTGGGAAGCGTCCATAGATATTATTATTCATACGGGTCAAATTGATATTTTTTAAGTCGGTTTAAAATACTCGGTAATAAAAGACAATGATGTGAATATTATAAGCATTCGTTCCGACGAAAGCCTATGGAGAGGTCTCCGTTTTGAGGTCAGCTCTTGAAAATTGTTGAGTTGGTTTTTTATTCGGGGACGGCGGCTACGACTGCACAATGCGCGTTTATCAAAGTTTACTTTTTAAGGTTTTGTTATTATTTTAATACATTATAGCGAATATAAAATTGTAGTAAAGGACAATAGTAAGTAGCTGGAGATGGTTAAAATGAGTACAACGTTACTAAAGTATGTAAGTACACTATTCTTGTTTATTTCCAGTACCTTTTAATCATCATAGTTTTGAGCTATGTCTCGTTAGGCTTTGTATACATTATGCCGTGGCGCTGCAAGGCCGGCCGTATTTTGCTAAATGATCACGTGCGCTGTCCAATGTCCATTACATACTAATATTGTAAAAGTGTGCCTGTCGGTCTGTTAAGGTGACGCCGCGTTAAAGTAAAAAACCGTGTTGGGTATGTTTTAGATAGCTGATTGCAGATGACCCGGCCTCTCATAGAAAACAAGAAATGGAACAGCAAGAAATGGAAAGGGCGTAAGCGACAAAATGGTTTTTGTCGCGTAATTTAAAAACCAAAAATATTTATATTTCATATAAGCTATGGGCAAATTATAGTGTATGCTTGAACCGATCTAATTTCGATGACCTCTGTGGCTCAGTTGGTGGGGGTCAAGCCGGGGGTCTTGTTTGTGTTTAAATATTTTTTAGTAAATTTACTACTAAATATTTAAACACCAAAAAGTAGACAAAAACACTAAAAATATATAAATAAATAGTAAATTTACTACAAAATATTTAAACTTTAATTTTTTTTTATTATTTAAATATTTTAAGATTAAATAAATGTGCGCGAATTTATAAGGCAGGTATCTTAAGCTAAATTGTTAATCCGTATTAATCTGTGTAATCAAACGATTATCGCTAATTATGCAAACCTCAACATTAAAAAACAAGCCTTTTCTATTTTAGGAATTCAAAATTAAAAGTAAGTTAATTTTCACACAAAAAGTTCGCCTCGAATTTCCTTCCAAAATACTCGTAACTTCAAAATTAGCGAAACTTTGCTTTTGGCTAAAGTTTGCGTCATTAGACCCTTAAGGTAATTAAAGGTATCTGAAGGAGGCACTTAATGTCATTATGTAAACTTTATTTGAGCCGAAGGCAGATTTATTGAAGTGCCTCGTGTTTTATACGAATGAATAGAAAATTAGTTGCGTATAGGGGAGCGTTTTTCGCCGACTCCGTCCGCGTCAAATATAAAATTTTATGAATAAAAAACATTGCTTCTTTTATTTAAGAAATAATTGCCTACTAACCAAATTCCTTTCAAAATGTCTTTACTAGTGTACTATAATGAAAGTTTTGTACACTAAATGTATATAATGTTTTTTAAATAAGTGAAAATGAATGGATAAATGAATGCTCATCCATTCATTCATAATCACAAGCATTCACTAAACAATTCAATTGAGTTTAATTGTTAATAAATAAGCATCTCTTAAGAATGCTCTAACTTTTTAATTAGCAGGTCGGATGTCTGTCAGTACGAATATCGACGTTAATGACATTAAAATAAGATTCATATTAGCGCGCCTTGTACAGTGGCGGTTACGACGCTCGCCGCGTTTTTGATATGGCGAAAATGTATGAAAAAATTTGAGAAATTTTCTTATTTTTCTTATAACTGGAAAAGTTGTTTATTTTTATATAAAATTTTTGGCGGGCTTTATAGAGGACTAAATAAGCAACAATTTTTTTGTATATTTATTTTCCTCAGTTCAATGTATTTAGATATTAAGGTACCTAATCAGACCCCATTTTTTTCATATTTTGCGATTATTGTGATGGTTAAAACGTATTTTATGTGAAAATTTTGTATGCGGCTATAGAATTTTTATGGTACAGTCGTGGAGATGATTATATTATCTTTCATTTGAAACCAAAATATCCTCGCAGTTTGACTCCTAATTCTTTAATAGGGTACCGGAAAATCGCTGATATTTGTAATAGCGTCCAAACTCCACCCCACATACTTTTGTATTCGCCCCAAAAACACAGCTACGCTGGCAAAACTGAAATCCATCGAAATAGAAATAAATAGACATTTTCCAATTTTTACATACTACAAGCTTGTACAATCCTAAACCGAGTGTTGGAATTGGATTGACAAAAAACCCAATCATGGTGTACGGTAAATTGGGACAAAATACCCGATAAAGTGGATTTTTCAAGCGGCAACGTGCGGGTTAATCTAACGGCCTATGGGCAGTGCACGGGTGAGTGCAAACGGGATTCTCTACAATACAGAATAATTCATACTAATTATTATAAATGTGAAAGTCTGTCTGTCTATCTGCTAACTCTACACGCCCAAACTGTCGGGCCGATTTTGCTGAAATTTGATATGGACATACTTTGAGTCCCGGGAAAGGACATTAAATGTACGGTTCCCGTGCAATAAACGACTTTCTATGCAAATGAGTTTCGGGCGGCATCTATAAGTAGTATATATAAATTACATAATTATAGTAGAAACTACCCAGTCAGAATCAAAATGCCACACAAAAAACGCGATGCCTACAGTCTGGTATAATTTACTGATTTTATCTTCACATTCATCGTTGCATAATATCAGCCACTGCTTAGTATCATCGCCGTAGTGGGTGACTTTGGTAGCCCGTCTGCGCCAAACCCTAATCTAACGGCCTACGAACAATGTCGCGCACGAACGCCGCCGGTCTGCGCGCCGTGATAAAGGGATACCTCGCTAATGCACCCCATAGACTAAAAATTACACTCTTCTTATAAACAAGGAAGTAAATACTTCCTAGTTCTGAAGCTTTTTCGATGAAAGAAAAATTATTGAGGTTGGTAATGGAAAAGAAAAGAGCTGATGGTATTACAAAAAGCTATATTTTAATGGCTTGGTGGCAACTGGACTTTAAATAAAACAAGTACCTATACGTCTTATTTGGCGGTAAGTGAAGGCAAGAAACGGGTGTATAATATTGACGTATACCTCGGCGAGCGTCACTTGACCGCATCATCGCACTGTATACCTGGTACAGCATAAAATGTATGATAAGAATTTATTTATACACTGGTATAATACACTAGCTACTGAGTTAGTGTAGTTATAACAACAAGCTAAAAGCCGAGCTCTGTGAGGGATCGCGCATCGTCACACATTGACTGACTGATTATGACACATCTAGGTATATATTATATAAATAAAAATTACTATATTAAAGCACAAATCAATAGTCGTGACCGATTTTCCGTAAAGTTTACCACAAAATGTACAGGTTGTATGATTTACTAAGCCTAATCCAAAAATGCAAGTATAATCGCTTCCGGCCTTGGTTTAATTACTACCAGAATATGACACCCGTAATTCCGTTGCGCGAAAACTCGTTTGTCGCGCAGGAACCGTACATTTTTTCGTTTACCCTTTGGGTACGGGACCCTAAAAATGAACAGAAAAATGCATCTCAAATACATGTTGACATTAATGCTTCGTTCAAACCTACGCGATCACGCGACTGCGAAGCGGGATCGTCAAGTTGTCAAATGTTGTCAAATGTGTTTTTTGAATACAAAACACACATTTGACAACATTTGACAACTTGACGCTCCGCTTCGCTTTCGCGTTGGTCGCGTAGGTTTGGCCTAAGCTTTACTTTTTATTGATTTTATTGATCCCCTCAATAAAAGGCAAGGGCATCATGTCTTAATTTTTCAAGATTTTCTTTTTTTTGTCTAAATTAAAATTTATAATATACATTATATGTTAACAATTGCTAATAATAATATATTAAGTATTATTAAAAAAACTATAAAGCCGCAAGTGTGTCATAGTATAAGCAAGTCCAGCATATTATGCAGCTGTAGAGTAGCAAGCATATGCGAGCTGTCGCGAAGAGGTTTATGAATGTGCTAACTTTTAACAAGTTTTAAGTACGCCACTACGCTAAGCGCCGAGCTGAGCGCTAAGAAATCGTCGGGGTGTAAAGTGAAAATATTTCACTCATTCAATTTATTTTACCCGATTGCGGAAAGGCAGTGTCATTAAAATAAACTATTTTCATTTCTTTAAATATAATATACTTACTATTAAAACAAATTACAATAATAATTATACTTGTAATATTTTATTTAAAGTTAACTTGTATTTGTAATTCTTAGTAAAATGATATAAAATTTGAAGTAAAATTTATTATTATACTAGATGACGCCCGCAACTCCGTTGCGCCAAAAATCCGTTTATCGTGTGACCATTTTTCGAGATGAAAGTATCCTATGTAATTTCTCGGGACTCAAGGTATCTCCATACCAAATTTCAGCAAAATCGGTTCAGCGGTTTGGGCGTAAAGAGGTAAATTTTGAGACAGACATTTTTTCGAATTTATAATATTAGTATGGATTGAATTTGATCAGATGTCTCTGAATTTCACCTTCAATAAACTGGTAATGAACGCAGAATTCGTAAAATTACTGAATACTTTTTTGAATAAGTCCAGTTTAATTTCTACAGGCGTTTTTAAAATTATGTTTTATGCTCTGAAAGTAATTATTTCGTTTCGAATATGAATTATTGTACGCTGATTATTATTTCACTGCCGCAATAAAAAGGCGTCAGTAGACTTCTCTCTGTACTCACATATTACAGAAAAAGTTCTGTTTTTTAACTTGAGATGTTTTTTCAGCGAGCGATAATAAAAATGAGGTGACCAAATTCAATAAGAGTTGTGTGATTTAATTTTGAAATTAAACACTGCATTAATTAAAACTTACATAGTATTAAGTGGGTACCAGTAATTTAGACTCAATTAAAAACGTAGCTGCCTCTCTATATGTTCGTATTTGCCCAGAGCCCCCGCTACCATAATATGTGCAATATGTGCAATGCATAAGGGCGCCATCCTCTAGGGGCGCCAAAACCAAGGTCCCAAAAATTGCCTAAAGGGGCGCCAAAATCCTTTTTTTGCCCACAGGCGCTAGTAGTCATTACGAGGGCCCTGAATTTGCCGATATTTGCTCACCTTGGGCCAACATAAAGAGGTCGTATTATAGTATAAAAACTAGATGTCATACGCTACTCTGCCAGAAATTTGTTTTATACGGTACATTTTTCCGGGATAAAAAATGTCATATTATGTCTTATCCAGGGACTCAAACTCTAAGATATCTCTCTCTCCATACCAAATTACATTAAAATCGGTTTAGTGGTTTTAACGTGAAGAGGTAACAGGCAGACAGACTTTCACATTATGATAGTAGAATTATAGATTACAACAAAAAATATCTAAGAATCGTTATTTCACTTGGCACTCAGTGTGCGTCTGCCCTACAGCAACCGCAGGTCGCTGATGAGCACCAAATCGAGTTATAATTAACTGGAGGCCAGACTTTGAGCGCCACTTTTTGTAGCATACGCCCACACTGACGTGTTAATGACATACTTTATAGCATAGACTTATAATATATGCTTTATAGAGTGTATATGGCGAAGGCTGGATGTGCTGTGAATAGTAAATGACAATAATAATAATACATAGACTGCTAGGAGATTTATGAATCGAGATGACGCATACAACTATAATATTGTCTTTTTTTGCCCTTATCTTATTTATTGGGCTAGAACTACAAAATAAAAAAACTTATAAGTTCTTCCTCGTGTTTATACCCATCCAAAATTTTGTTGAAATCGGTTAAAGAAGTGAAAACAGGCAGACAAAAGATACATTTTCAGATTCCATGCGGTTACTTACTATACTAATATTATTATACTTAATTTTATTAAATTTTGGCCATTGAAAATATCATTTAAATTATACTACTCAAAGTTATATAAACATGCCATTTTGGAATCATTGATTTAAAACCAACGTATAATCTGAATACCGCATTAGCATTCACTTTGCTCAGTGGAGTGAAATGTTTTAGAATTGGGAAAATAATTGAATCGACAACGTAAAAGAGTATTTATAAGTGAACTCGAGTCGCTCGGGTCGAAAATGTGCCTAATGCCTATTGCTAACTTTGGACTACGACTATTTTAGTCTCGGCAAGCGCACGCGCTCGTTTCCTGTTCTGTCTGTTTCGTCATTTTGTATTCTTACCTATTTAAGTGCTTAACCTTAATAATTAAGGGTTTAATAGAATGAAGTTGAGTCAAATTAATGTATTGAAAATTGTAACTTTAAACAAACATTTGACACTCAATTAGGTTACGAATACTTAGCTGTCAATTTCTCGTACCAAGTCCACAAATACAGACAGAATATTTTTAAAATCGCACTATGCTATTGTAAAAGTCCTCCTTCTCCTTAGATGATTAAAAAATAAAAAATAACCTGACATGGAGCCGTCTAGGAACACATTACATATTTTATATTACAGAGCAAGCAAATAACGTTTACCTTTGATATTATGGTTTATGTACTAGCGGTACAAGCTGCAGCTCACGAGTTGCCGCAAACATTAATTAGCTGACTGATTAGATAAATGCACCGTCAAAGGATTAATGCAGAAAAAAATAGTTTATATTAAAAATTGGTATCATCTCTTTTTGAACATCATCGTCGTTATACTGTACAATAATGAAGCCTGGTTACTATATGCCTCGCCCCTTCACCCCTTTAGGGGTAGAAATTCGAAAAATCCTATCTTATTGGATACCTACGTCCCACACCAGCAATTTCATGTCTCCACAATCATTGATAGACTTTAATTTAAAGTAGATAAATAATTATTATAGTAAGTAGTAAGCCATAACTTTTCAGCATTTTCATCCGAATTTTGCTTAAAATAGCTAAGATTTAGCAAACATTTTTCGTTCTAATGTTGCGGAATAAGCATGCACAAAGCAAGCGAGCCGCAAACTATGTTCATTGTGAGCGTCCTGAGTCCGCGTTTGGGTGTTATTAGTGGTCACACTACTTCAACACCCACATATTTTATTTGTATACTATTGTGACCATCACTTTTCATTTTAAGCACCACTTAAGGATAAAAAAAGGAACCGATTAAGTCTGTTTTAAATCTAGTTTGATATGAGAGAGTCTCATATCGCTATCTATAGTAACGAGCCAAACGAAATGCACGTGAAAATAGCATTGTAGAATGTAAATGACTGCCGTAAGGGCCTGTTTTACCACTTTCTGATGAAGTGTCGAATAGGCTATAGATTCTCCATACTTCATCTGTCAAGTTAATTGGTAGATAGCCTATTCGGCACTTATTAGGAAGTGGTGAAACTGGCGCTTACTGTCCTAAACGTATCAATATTGTAAACTATTAAGTACTAAAGACTTCTGTGAAATCTGCGAAGCTAGAGGTAATAATAGAGGACAAAATTTTAAAGGGCATTCTTTTAAATAGAGAAAATGGGTCATAATATAATAATATTTTTACTGCATTCTTTAGATAGCGATACTTTATCCAAAGCTCTGGAATGAGTTTCAGATTAAATAAACCTTATTTACTGAGAACTTAAAAAATAAAAGTAACACGTCGAAAAATCATTTATATATTATACTCGTAAATAAATATGGCTACCGTAGCGTAAACGTATGATGCAAACGCGAGCCTGTTTGAACGTAAAATGCTTTGAAATTAATTTCAAGTTGAAACAGCCATAAACTCTTTACCTCGTTGAATATACTACCTTCTAGCAAATTCGACAAAAACGCGTATTTTACATTTTTAAAGAGTCTGCTATCTGCTAAATTAAAATGTTTTAAAATAAATACAGAATATAATGACTAGGTGATTTCTCTGAGAGTGCTTGGTTAGCAAAAGGAATTTTATTTACTTTAACACCGTATGTAATTAATCGTGCGTTTATGTAATAATTATTATAGTAGTTACAAAGAAACAAATAAATAAATCCATATCTATAACACATTGCAGTTGTATGCATTATCTATAGCTAAGCTTAGTGGTCCAACGATCTGTGAGTCCAACCTTTTCTGAAGAAAATGGCAGATGGTTCTTAATACAGAGGCTTGTGGAAACTTTAAAGATCATTTCCAATGATCATAATAATTCTTACAAATAATGAGGCAAATGGTAGAGAAAGCTCACGATCTGTAGCTACTCTGTATTAGTAGCGTTATCCCGTTGTAATGAGGGCTAGTAACAGGTATCCTCCAAGGGTTGTGTCAAGCGATTGAACGTCTATGACGGCTAGGGCTGTCCCAAATATAAAGAAGACTAAGCGGTATATTTAGTTGAAATTAATAATCCATTTATATTTTAAGTAGCTTATAAGGATGATCAATTAATGTTGTGACCATTAACCCTCGAGAGGTCGCGTGGAGTCTTTAAAATCCAGAATTTTGCGAAAATGAGAAAAATTTATATTTAAATAATTAATCGTAGCATCTCCGTTCTTTGGGTAGCATCCTAAAAATGATTATATTTTGATATAACCGCAACTAATTTAAGCTCGCGTGCATGTGTTGTGTGTTATAGATGTACTTTATTTTAAAAGCGCGACCAACCTAGGGTTAATAAAATATTTTTTTAGAGCTTTAAATTCAAATTTCAAATTCAAATTATTTATTAATCATACAATAATATAGAATATTAAATATAAAAGCTAGGTAGCGTACATCACGTCGTCGTCTAATTCCATGCTAAGTAAAAACTTGTGTTATAACAATCAGACAACGGATGCACGCAGGACAGCACCTTCTAAACTTGATATAAAATGGTGGAAAAACAATAACATAATTCATAAATTAATAAACAATTTTACAACTTTCATATTACGACAATTAAGTTATTCTACCTTTTTCTCTCCACAAACAAAATGAACTGAAAACCCTAAAAACTTAGGCCTTATTGCGAATTTTATTTTTATTTTGCACAGTAGAATTGAATAAGCTACAAACTGAGTCCAATAAATACAAAAACAAACGACACCTGTTAAGGTAATAAAATTCCATGAGAGCTACATTAAACGCCCATTCTACCTTAACAATCCGCGCGGGCGTGACTCGGTTACATTTTTGACAACCCTATTCGGTACAAATAGGGGGAGTTGAAGTTAAATTGATCAATTAAAACTTGCGAGAATGCTCAAGATACCCGCCGAGACTCATGAACGAGCTAACAACGCCTCGCATTCATACTAATCTGAGTCTAACGCGTCTGATATTCTTGGATTAGAACTTTCTCGTGCGATATTAATATCTCAGGACTTATCCGGATATCGTTTACCGTGCAACCGCTCTGAAGACAGATTGAGATTTACATTGGATTAGTGAATTGGTTATTTCAATCTAATGAGTTGCCTGTATGACTTTGTATGACTTGTACGTAAAATTGTTATGAGATAACCGGATCGCATCACAATAATTATTATTTTTGCCACCATATCCATACTAATAGTCATAATTTTATAAAAAAAAAAATTTTAGCGGTTTGACCCCGCTCTAAAACATGTATTTTCTTAAGTAGGTTATACGTAGGACGAGGCGGAGGGAAAACTTTATTTCCAAAGAAAAACTATCTCTTCAACTTTAACTTAGACACTGAGCTCCTCAAAACCCATAAAGACAAAAGATCCAGTCCTAATAGGGAATGATGTTGGTGATAGTAGTAAACTCGACTTTTCAATTGCGGTTTTAGCGCGATAGGCTGCAAATAGAGCTTCAAAATATACACTAGTGTTGTTTAAACAATCGCCGAACTCGTATTTCATGCGACCGGGACAGTTTTATTGTTTAAAATTAAATTAACGATCGAAAACATCTTTTGTGTAACAATAAATTACTTTTATGTTCCGCGCTGGAGATCTGCTGTTTTGTGCTCATCGAG
This sequence comes from Plebejus argus, assembly GCA_905404155.3. Classification (NCBI taxonomy): domain Eukaryota; kingdom Metazoa; phylum Arthropoda; class Insecta; order Lepidoptera; family Lycaenidae; genus Plebejus; species Plebejus argus. The sequence goes on along the minus strand of FR989928.1, from coordinate 18,671,144 downwards.
TCGTTTTAACATCATTTTCCGGCAGTAAAGATTTTTTATAAGGTGAAGATTTTGTAGGAAATTCGGAAGTTGGGAGAATTCATTATATAATAATATTTTAAATGCGAAAGTATGTCTGTCTGTTACATCTTCACGCCACTGAAACGATTTTGCTGAAATTTGGTATGGAAATACTTTGAGTCCCGGGAATTTACATAGTATACTTATCCCGGAAAATTTATAGTTCTAGCACAAGAAACGAACTATGGCAAAACGGAGTTCCGGACGTCATCTAGTGTTTTACAAAGTCAAGATTTTGTAGGAAATTTAGAAGTCAGAAGAATGGGAAATAAAGTATGTGGGTCAAATTGTTTACGGGTTACGTGACGAAGTAATACGTTGTCATCTACGATATTGTATTACTGACGTGGGTTGTCTATGCGATTCCAGCATTTCTTTGATATTTTTTCCACTCTTCTTTCTTCATCAAAATTATTTCTGCATTTAAAACCATTGTATTCTTCATATTTTCATGTGTGCTATGTTTGCTATACTGTGCCATGTTATGTTTCACGATTTCAGTAAGTCGAAGTAAGGAAAGACAAAAATATTTTTTCTAAAATCCATTATTTAATATACATTTCTAAAACGTACAAGGTGTAGAACACAAAATATGTTTTGCATTTACCGTATGAGCAAAGGCACGGCACATGCGCCGCATTACTCCACGAAAACATTCCCATAAAACAACGAGCGCTATTCAGAACGCGCACATTTTAGTGGCATTTAAACAAAAATTGCCATAAAAACACAATAAAAATCGACAGAATACCTCGTTATAAAGTACGGTTTCGACAGATAAAAATTATATCGTTTAAGGCCATTGTGAATGCAAAATGTACCTGTTTATGCTCGCGCTCGCGTCGCACGGAGTTTCGATTGGGTGTGAAATGTACGGTATCAATTCTGAATCGAGCGGTATTTCTGAGTTGAATATTACTGACCTGCTCGATCCACCAGATTACTTCGATTGGAGAGATCGCAAAGTGGTATCGCCGGTTAAGAGCCAAGAAACTTGTGCGGCGTGCTGGGCATTCAGTGCCATTGGTAATAACTAATAAAGCACCCAAAATGTGGGGTCTAAATATCTCGAGATTTGGCTGGCCGTAATAAGTATTAAAAAGTGTGCAACTGAAGGGCAGGACCTGATAGTAGGGTGTACTTTGGCTCGTATAACAGTACTATTATATATTATGTGGTATAACCTCGAATGGTTGATAGGGCCATGGAGGAATTTGGCCATAATAAGTAATTACGTCGTCAAATTGGGTTTCAACAAATTAAGTACTGATCTCTGAAACCTGTTGTACCTATACTTAACCTCTTAGTAAAATATTTCGTAGCGAAATTGCAATAAATTGCTGCGTTTGTCCGTCAAGTATGTGAACCGATGCACCAAACAAAGACAGCAAACTTATATAAGATATCCGCGTTGTAATTATAATATTTATTAATAGTAAATTCAATTCGTGGTAACAACAGAATGCGATATATTATCAGAAAATATTTATGCTCAGTAAAAAATATTCGGTAGGTATACCTGAATATCAGCTAGAGGCAGAGAGAGAATTATTCTCAGAAGTGATAATATTAATGTAATATAATATTATGTAATAAAATATCCTATCAATATCTTCTCATCGGCTTAAAACCAATTGTAGATACTGAAAGCAATCGAAAAACATTAATTACGAAATAAATCCGTTTTGATATCTGCAGCCGTTAAAATTATTGATGCTTATTCGATTTTAATATTTCTCGCTGCAAACCGGACGCGCCGAGTTATTTATTTTTTACGGTCAATAGAAATGATTTTTTATCAATTGACAGACTAAAACAGCCGCGTGGGGCTATATTTTACTGGGACACAGTTGCCTCGACCAACAAAATTTATACAACTCTATGGAGAGTAACTCATCAAGTCCGTTTCGTTGTGCTCTATCTCCATACATGTCGTTGGTAGCGGCGTCATCAGCCATGGTATCTCAGTGAAATATATTCTAAGGGCACGTGCATCTTCATTAGCAATCAGGGGAAGGACCGCCTAGCAATTGTATCCCTGAAGTTCATTGAAGTTGACTGAAGCTATGTAGACGAGCAGCCCATTTATCCAAATGGCAATCTCAATCCAAAATTCTTCAATAATGGCTTCAACGCCGTCCATATCGAGACTTACGTTTTTAGAATTCGCGGACTATGTACTATCGAGGAAATTGGTTCCTAGGCAGTTGACGGACCTGTGCGTCGTTTGATCGGCTTATGTCAATTCAATGTTAGATGTGATCGAATAGGTTTGATTTAACGCGACCAAATTAGTTACGCCCACCACCACATAGGCAGATGCCTTGGAATCAACTTCTCTGATAGTACATTCCAAAAAGATGAATGGTGAACTTAAACTTATAATATAATATGTTATTTGCAGCAAACATAGAGAGCCATCTGAAAATCTACCTGGGGCGAGAGGAGAGACTGTCGGAGCAGTTTCTGATAGACTGCAACCCGCGGTCGGTCGGCTGCGGCTCGATGTCGCTATTGGAGACCTTCTCGTAAGTTCTGCATCGCTGATAATTTTCAACTTATTAAAGTTATATTTTACCTCATTATCAAAATTTTTAAATAACTACTTCCGGGTTACTTTAAAAATTATTATTTTTTGTATCGAGTAGGCTGCGAATCTATTTGAAGGTTTCTAACCATAAAATATTATATAGGATAGCCTTTCATAAACATAATTACAGTTCATAACATACGGTTCTTGAGCGACGACCCCAATAACAGATAACAGCGTTCAGATGCTTTGAAAACTCGCTGCAATACGTCATGAATACAATATTGCGCGACGTGTCCGCTCCGCTCTAAATCTGCTCACCGACCTCTACTATCATAATGGCCTTAGGCTTCGGCCGCGCGGGACGGGAGCGTCTGCAACGCGAAACTGGTGTGCACACCTGCGTGACTACGGTGCGAAACCGTAGATTATTCTCGCTCTGCCGACGCGAACGTCCCGCGTTGCAGACGCTCCCGCTTCGCAGTCGCTTTGGTCGCGTAGGTTTGGCCGAAGCTTTTAGCTACTGGCCAATGAATAATCATATTATTTCCAGGATGATAGTCAACAACGGCGGTGTTCTACGTGATGCTGACTACTACCCTTACGCCGCTCGTCCCTTGCCGTGTCGCTGGGACAAGAGCAGAGAACTGATCCCTGTGATAGGCTACAGGCGGGTAAAGAGAGATGAGGAGCTGATGAAACTGTTCCTGTACAATTTTGGTCCGCTGTCTGCTGGTAAGAACTAATATTTGATTATTTTAATGAACGTAAGTTTGTTGCAAAGCAAATATATTTATTCATACACTCGAAGTCGGATATCGAAAATGAGGCTTGGAAGATAGTTTATAAAAAGAAATTATTTATATTTTTATTAATTCAAGTGTACAGTCACTGTACGAAAGTAATATATTATGCTGCGGATTAATTGCCAACGTTGAAAACTTATCACGCATACTTTTTTACTGCTACAGGAATAAACTCTGAATCTATGAAGAAATACAGAGGTGATATAGACGAGCCAGCTGAAGACGAGTGCTTACCGAATAATCGTGACCACGCCGTGCTTATAGTGGGATATAACACCTATTGTAGGTATCATCGACAAACCTCTATTTTATTATTTTTGTGCACCTTTGTTTCCTTGCTCGATCTAGTCCGTTTCCTTTATAACAAAAAATAATCAAGATATTATGTCCATCGACAAACGCGTTATGATTAATCAAGACTCCAATATTAAATCAGTCCATAGAGAAATATAAGACAGTATTGATAAATCAGACTTTTCACGAATGCTGATGTGAAGTTAAGCTGGTTGGACTGTTCGAATAACAATAGATTAAGGACGTTTTCTTACAAAATGTGTACCATCAGAGAAAATGATTAATAGGCAGATGGCGAACCTTTTTTAATAAGTTAAGGTGAGACCACACTTTGCGACACGAGTGACGACACTACGCGACACTTCACGTTCGTTTGTACGTCAGTTCTATAGAACGTAGAGTCGTATAGTGTGGCATCGTCGTTATACCTTTAATGCTACTATAACTCGTCTAAATTACGTAGGTTCTCCATATGGCTACGCTTTCTTTGTATCTACCTACATATTTTCCAGTGGACACAAACACCGGTAAGCGCACAGACTATTGGATCATCAAGAACTCCTGGGGTGCGGAGTGGGGCGACCACGGCTACTACTACCTGGTACGAGGTCGCAACGCCTGCGGCATCGCCGAGGATGTCGCCTTCAGCTTCGTAGATTAGCTGTTGTGACTTGTGGTAGTAAATTATTGGCCTAAATACAAGGTGTAACAATTAACAAATAAAGCGTCATAACACTTTAGTGTGTGTATGTGACCCTTGTATAGATAATAATGGCTCCCACACCGGTTTCGGTGACGGTGGCTGGTTTCATTGAAACTAGGCCAGCTACGCAGGAGTAATTTTATAGCGCCCAAGTGTGTGCGCAGTACACAAGAGCACTCTCTATTCCTTTACTCTCATAACCCAGTGGGACGGCAGACCGACACGACCGGCGAGAGATCAGGCGCAGGACCGACTTTTTACATGCCCATCCGACGCATGGATCATCTTACTTGTCAGACAATCAGGTGATTAGCCTGCATAGTCCTAACCAAACTTGGAAATAACATGTTTCCAACGCGGGAATCGAACCCACGACCTCCGAGTCAAGAGCCGCGCTCTATGCCACTAGACCACGGAGGCGTTATTGTATACCACTCGACCACCCTTGTATAGAGTTCACTGCGGAAGTAGCATCTTTCTTTTATTTTTGTACGGGAAAATTCATGATGTTAGAGCATTCTAAAACGAAGATAAAAGTAAAAAGTACCTATTTTCTTACACCCTGTTTAAACAACATTAAATATGTTATACAGGATACTGTATAACATATTTAATGTTGTTAATGTTGTTAAAATATATTTTACTTAATTAAAATTTTATCATTATTTATTATTAAAGTATAAATATATAATTAGGAATTTTTGAAAATTTTTAGTGCCTAGCTGTTACCATTATTGTGTACGAGCGAAAAAACCTAAAAAAATCACGTTTGTTGTACGTCGTATGGGAGCCCCCCTTAAATATTAATTTTATTGCGTTTTTATTATTTTGCGTATTTGTTGTTATAACGGCAACAGAAATACACAATCTGTGAAATTTTCAGAAGTCTAGCTATAGCGGTTCTTGAGATACAGCCTGGCGACAGACATCGAAGTCTCAGTAATAGGGTCCCGTTTTTATCCTTTTGGGTACGGAACTCTAAAAAGAGATAAAAAGTATCCCATGTCCTTTCCCGGGACTCTTTGTATCTCCATACCCAACAAAATCGGTTCGGGAGTGAAGAGATAACAGACAGACAGACTACACTCTCAATTTTTTTTTATAAAATAAGGGGGAAAATAAACAAACAGGTCACCTGATGGAAAGTAACTACCGTCACCCATGGACACTCGCAACATCAGAAGAGCTGCAGGTGTATCGCCGGCCTTATAAGAGGGTATATTACGCTCTCTTCTTGAAAAATAATTACTAAACCTATAACTTTATAAAGGTCTAGTAAATACTTCCCTGGGTGATAATGATGACGAAAAAAACTACGAAGCCAATTATTTCAGACATGGAAGAAAATTATAATTTTGTATTAAAGTGCAGCGACGTGTCCGTAAGAGCGGGAATAAAATTCACTGAATAGGAGGCAAATTGAAATGATGAAATTACACTACAATTTAAAATGAATAGTAATTATATTATCTGGGGTGCGCGCACACTCGCGCGGATCACGTAGCGATTTTTGTTTGTTTTGTTTGTGTAATGTAACTGCATCGGTTCTCTAACTTTTTTGGTGGCTGAACCCTTTTAAGAAGTGACATAACGACGGACCTCCCAAAAACAAAATGTTTTGTCTTGAATGAATAGTCTCCATGCTCGACGTGTCTGATGATATTGTTAAAAAACCACAGACATAGATCAAGATAGATACCGCATGTCCCTCCATTTGTATGAAAACGAGCGTGCCACTTTTTTCCTACTTACTGTGACGTACCGATGATAAGAAACGTGTCCATTATCTAGGCCAACGTTTCTATTCGAATTTCTACAGTTCAATACGGCACAATTAGGCATTTAGGCATTTCTAAAATTCCGATTGACGACAACGGTGGAACGCAGACTAGAGAACACGACTTTCGAAAGACGAGCATTGCTCGTCGTTTGGGAACGCGATATAGCACGCGAAGTACATACACATGCGGTATCTAATTTGATATATGTCTGCTAAAAACAAATTAATTATGTTCTTGTCGCTAGCGGAGCTCCTACAAGATCTTCGAGCTTAATGGAGCACACTTTGAGAAAGACTGTTGTAGTGTATTGAGATTTTTTGACAGAGGCTACATCCATTCAATGGCGATGTTGAATGGCTTCGTGAAATACGTTAACCAATCAACTATGCTTTTAATCTATTCACGCCCAAACCACTGGATCGATTTTGCTATTTGGTATGGAAGATACTTTGAGTACCGGGAAAGGACATAGGATACATTTTATCCCGGAAATAAGTCTAATAATATCATAATTATAGTAAACTAGTCATAATAAGTATAATAATATTATATTATAACATTTATGCTCCTCTTTAAAATCGCTGCGTTTGTCTATGAAATCACCTTTAAATACAGCGTACCCTTATTGATTTTTGCGCTTTTCATTAATTTAAATTAGTTTTTAAGTGTGCTTTTGCTTTATTAGGTTTTCAAATTGAACTCGAAATAATCAAATTCCATAAATTATAATATGAGTGTGACAGTAATTATTGTAATAAGTTAATAACTATGAAGTAACTAAGTGTTTTATGGAAAAACGTTGCAAGCTTTTTGAATTCACCAAATACTGGGAAATTACACATTTTGCAATAAGATAAGAACATAATGTTTGAAGGCACCGTACTAAGGAGCAAAAACGGGATCCTATTACTAAAATTTCGCTGTCTGCCCGTCTGTCCGTCTAAAGCTAATACCTGGACTGTTGATTTTTTTTTAATCTTGTACTAATTTACAATCCGTAAAACACTACTTTCATTACTAATTTCGGATCTTATTGATTGTAAACACTTTACTCTTTATAATACAAGTATAGAGTTTAGATGGAGCAAGACAAAATCACCTGAAGTGGTATTCCCTAAGCACATCGCAAACAACCTGCGCCTGACGTGTCTCCCAGTTTGTGTACATTATTAACTGGACAAACTATCTACTAAACTCCCTTCAATAAAAATATTTTCATAATAGTTAATAGTTGATATTATAAAGGATTTTATAGACTATATATGAGGTATATTTTTTGCTTAATCATAAATTGTTGAAGATGTAAGAAGGAATCTGTCAATTTTTGCAGTAGTCAGAGATGGTTTTCGTTCGGTTTTCTTTGAACCTGGCTAAGCATAAATGCTATAAACATGGTGCTACAAAAAAAGTAATCATATGGTTCGTTTTACTGTGAAAGTAGCAGCACTGAAATATTTACTTTTTTAATTTATGTTCGGGCAAATTCATGACGCATTTTCCATAGAAACATTGAAGTAAGTAATAAAATATGTCTGTGACTATAATATTAATTTTATTTTTTGTCGCCAAAAGTCATTCAGGTGAACCTAGTTATAGGGTATTTAATGAAAATGTTTATTAAAAAACTAGACGAACGGAATGTACATGGTATACCTGTAAGTAAAGGTCGCAAACTATTCGTTTGTGCATCGCTCCGCCCCGGAATGCCCGGGACGTTCTCAAATGTATTTCATATTTTATAATGTACCATCTCTTTGAATTATGAACGAGATAGTGTATGAAAAATATCAGCTTATATTTAGCAGGAATGTTAACGTGCCATTTTAGCGTTCTATTTTTAAATTGCGAAAGTAAAACTTACGTAAGCAACAACGATATAGCTTAGCAGTCTAACATAATGGTAACTGGATAGAAGCAACTAGAAGAGCTAGAACCATAATATTATAATATCAAATGATCCAACATATTATTATTATTAACTAGATGTCGCCCACAGGCCAGCTCCGATGCGCCAAAATTCATTTATCGCGCAGAACCGTACATTTTTCCAGATTATAAAGTATCCTATCGTTTTTTTTTCGGGACTCAAAGACGCTGCGATTTTGGCGTGGCAGACAGGCGTGACGAACAGAAATACATTATCCCATATATAATATTAGTATGGATAGTATTTTACTGATATATTATTAAGTTTTCTTTCATAATTATAAGAAATTAATTTGAGAATGTTGCAAACTAAATAATACCTAACATTCGTGTTCCATAATAATTATCTTCCTCGAATTCGGTCACTTATGCCTAGGGTACACCGGGTACAATTTCATGTGAGGTTCTGCCAAAATGAAAGGTTTATTGTGAGCATGGGAACTTCAAATCAGGCTCAGCACACAGTCTATTTTCCGGAAACGTTGAAATTGCACTATAAATATCCCCGAACGTGCGAACAAAGACAAAACGAAAAATGCCACAGCGACCATAATTGGATTTGTTGAAAGGAGCCGCGACAACGGATCTACTGTACAATGTGTGCATACTTAATAGACTTATGCCCGTTTTCACTTGAATTGAGAAAAAAAATTGAATGTCTTCTAGAATACATTCCATTTTTGAAATAATTTAAATCTTTATTCTGCACGTTTTCTGCTGTAGCGTTTGGAAAAGCATGCGACGCTGAAACCGCGCGCGCAAATACGCGCACACCTGAACACCTTAAGATGTTTTTTTATTCCTTTGTGTGTACTGACATAAATTGTAAAAAAAAAAGTATTTCGTGTCGTGGTATTTGTTGCCAAACTCCTCCGAAATTACTGGACAGGTTGTGTTATGTGCGCTTGTTCTGTGGGTCTGAGAATCGGCCAATAAGACGTATCTTCTTTTCTTACTATAAATGTTAAGGTCGTGCTTCCACCAGAACTGAGCTATGTTGTGAATGTGTTTTTCAAATAGAATAAAATTATTGTTGAGTCCTAATTGGATCGAGCGAAAAGCTGCTGTCTCCTATGGCTGTCTATACCTAAGTAGTTCATACAATATTCAGGGATAAGCAATTATAAAACATAGCTTGTACCATCCGTTTGTGAATCTTAAAATATAGCATTAGAATCCATATTCATATTTTAAATGTGTGTGAAAAATGTGTCTCTCTTCCTAAACCGCTCCAACCTCCGACATGCCTAAACCGCTGAACCGACTTTGCTGAAATTTGGTATGGAGATACTTTGACACCCGGGAAAGGATATAGGATAATTTTTATCCCATAACATATACGGTTCCCGCGCGAGAAACGATTTTTGGCGCAACGAAGTTGGCTTCGTCATTTAGTTTATAATAAGTTGAATCATCGGAAGAGATCGCAGCGATCCTTATCCGCCTACTTTTTTTGTAATTTTGATCAGATTTAGTAAAAGCTAATCGCACATTCGTCAGCACCGTACGTGCCATACCCAACGAACGCACCGCATAGACAACGAAATGCGTTACTTGTACTAATATGTATTCGGTGCATTACCGAATACATATTAGTACAAGTAACGAATGTGCAAGGTTTCACATCATAATTACTCGTATCATTCAACGAATTCTAAAATGGAGCGCGTTCGGCGCGTGCGTGCTGATAAATGTGCGATCACCTTTAGTCGAACTAGATTGTAGTTATAATACAATCGACTAGTTCGACTAATACAATTTGTGAGCAATAAAGAGTTTATATAACTGTCTAGCATTAGAATATTCTATCAGCTATCTGTTCGTCGGCAAAATAGTTATATTCACGCGAACGCCAACTCGAAAACGCGATTGGGGAGAAGTGAGAACTCGCACTGGAACTATTTAAACATGCTCTAAACCGATACGTGCAGTCATGTATTACCGGAAATTGTTTTCACTTAGTGATTATTGTTATTGTTTCAATTTCATAATAATATTATGTAATTCACTTGAATTATAATATTATACTAATTAAAATAAAATCCTTAAATAGTAAATAGGTACTTATTTAGGAATTTTATTTGCAGGAACGATTTCTTTTATCCTCCAACTTTAACTTAAAAGGGGAGATAAGCACCATGGGGTTTTAGTAGAATGACCGGCAGACTTAGCATAACAACATTACAAACGGGAAAGAATGGACATACTGACAGATTTTAGTGACAAAATGGCGGTTTTCCAGCGTCAATTTGTCAGTTTGTCTTTAACGACACCGTTTCTATGGTGAGCATACTAAGATTGCTTAGTCTGCATGCATCCGGAGAGTTCTACATACCCCGAAGCCCATTATGTACCGGTGATGCGTAAAGCATTTCTCTATGTAAAAAGACTTCCGGCTAGAAATTATATTATATAGTATTATATTATAATTTATTGCATAAAGCTATGTCATTTGTACAGAATTATTAGATTTTTACGACGAGACGCTCACAAAGCATTAAAATTAATATTTAAACATGCATTATTAGCTATAGTAGGAATAAGATCTCCTAATCAAGATTTAAATCTCACCACAATTTTAACTTTCAGCAAAATTCATTAGCCAGCGCCAAAAAGTCAAAAGACAAAGGACAGAATTTTACGAACACGTCTGATTTATACCAGGCCGAGGTTTGTTAAGAACTAGTTATTAATAAGACGACGAAATAAATAGGAGTGGGAGCCGCGTCCTTTATCAAGCCGCCATTTTATATTTTTCACAAAACTTTTTATGACGCGCCATTTATAAAAACATAACAAGGTAAAATGTCTTTTGTATTTCTCTGGTTTATTAAAATTCTTGGAGATTTTTCTCCGGCACCTCCGGGACTGTCCAACGCACAATATCGCGTCCAAGTGAACAGGAAAATGGAGATTCTGTCCAAAACTGGATAAATACAGAGGCCTCACCTTTGTATTTGTCCAGGAAATTCCGTAAAAAACTGAGCAAATACCTTGTCTCTCATCCAGTTGTCAGTACTCAGTTTATATTTCTGATCTCGATAAAGGTACCGATCGATACCGAGATTAGAAAATTGATTCATAATTGGAAGTCACAATAATTGGTGCCTGGTTTCAGGGTTTCTGACCGCTTCTAATTGGATAACGTCAAAATATTAACCAATCAACAATCCTGTTGAATAAGTAAACTAAAACCTAACCTAACCTTACAAGCCGGCACGATACGCCACGCAAGTTTATAACATAATAATTATCACATTTTTTTTATATTTTGCCAGGTTACTCCTATAACTAATGACCAACAAATTAAAAACGTTGTTAGTAAGTATAAAATTATTAAAAACTACATTATAAAAGCTGTTAATACATAAGAATAATATAGTAATAAGCAAGAAAACTTAGTAAAAGCGATAGTTTTAACACCAGAATAATGGTTGATCCGAAGTTTCAAACTAAATTAATTCAAAAAGGAAATGCTTTTCCATTGTTACTCTCAATTCGTTTTCGGTTTCCAATTTGCGAAAACTTTCTTCACACTGATGCAAAATACCGCATTATGAAAAATTAAAATTTGGATTAGTCATGTTTAGTTAATAAGGGTCAGCACACAAACAAATTTAAATTTTAAAAATTACAACAAATTTAAGGCTAGGTAAAATTATGGTAGTCGCAATATGAATTATTTTCATAGAAATAAATATATTACTACAAATTCTAATGCATAAAATCATTTTTTAATATTTACGAGATGGAGTAGGTATTAACTATTAAATAAGTAAAGTATTTTGGGGGTTAAATAATGTTAAGCTCGAAGTCTCTGTCGGTCTGTGTGCGTGTCTGTCCGTGGCATTGTAGCATGTGGGTAGTTTGTCAGTTAATAATTATTATGATTAATTTAACATTATATACTGCGACTGTTTGCGACAGTGTGCAAGCGTGACGTCGGTGAAGTTGGGCTCGTAACTCCACCTGTCGAAGCCTAAGCGCAGTTTAATGGCTCCCTTCTCGTATTCAGTCGAGTTATCGAATGATAACCGATTAATTACATTGTTTGGGTTCTCAGAAAACGTGTTTCGGCTTTAAATGATAAATAATATGATTTCAAAATATAAGTTACTAGACGTTTCGCTCTTTATCTGTACCAAATTACATTAAAATCGGTCCAATACTCTGTGAGATTACAGTGTTAAAACAAACTAACTCTTCACCTTTACTTTTGGGTACATAAGGAATAACCGTACTTAAGCGTAAAAACAATATATTTAAGTATCTAAGTACCTAATACCTGAACTACTACTTCAAAAATTTTCTTTGAAATCCTGACTATTTCTTAGCTTGGTATACCTTCAGTTCGCATAAAAGCAAAAATGTAAGACAAAATAGCAACCAATAATGAGAATTCAAAAAGGCAACTTAATGAGTCTACGAATTCTCTTTCATGTAATGAAAAGCTTTTTATCAAAGAATTTCATAATACTTGCAATTTGTAAGTGCCAATTTACAGACTAGAATATTTTAAATTTTCATCACTTCGTCTTTAACATATTTTATAAATAATACTCTTAGGGCCTGTTTCACCACTTCCTGATAAGTGCCGAATAGGCTATCCACCAATTAACTTGACAGATCAGGTATGGAAAATCTGTCAAAAAAGTTGTGAATAGCCTATTCGGCACTTTATCAGGAAGTGGTGAAACAGGCCCTTATTGTAATTTAGTTCTTATTATTAACGTCATCGATACACTTTAAAGTAAAAAAAAGCGGCCAAGTGCGAGTTGGACTCGCCCATGGAGGGTTCCGCAGCAGCAATAAGGTTAATTTTTATGAAATTATATTATTTTTGATTTATTTTTATATTTCAGTCGATTTAATGAAATTTAGATTAAGGTTTACTATTTATGACGTATAAAAAAACTACTGGCTAGATCTCGTTCAAACCAATTTTCGTTGGTAGTTTTTATAGTAATATACATCATATATTTTTTTTAGAATTATCATGCCTCTACTTTAGAAATTAGAGGGGGGGGACACACATTTTTCCACTTTGGAAGAGTCTCTCTCGCAAACTATTCAGCTTAGAAAAAAATGATATGAGAAACCTCAATATGATTTTTGGAGACCTATCCATAGATACCACACACGCATAGGTTAGATGAAAAAATTTTTTTTTTGTTTCATTAAGTTTTACTATTTATGACGTATAAAAAAAAACTACTGGCTAGATCTCGTTCAAACCAATTTTCGTTGGTAGTTTTTATAGTAATATACATCATATATTTTTTTTAGAATTATCATGCCTCTACTTTAGAAATTAGAGGGGGGGACACACATTTTTCCACTTTGGAAGAGTCTCTCTCGCAAACTATTCAGGTTAGAAAAAAATAATATGAGAAACCTCAATATGATTTTTAGAGACCTATCCATAGATACCACACACGCATAGGTTAGATGAAAAAAAATTTTTTTTGTTTCAGTTGTACCTATGGGGACCCCTAAAATTTTTAATACTTTTTCCATTTTTGCATCAAAATCTTAATGCGGTTCACAGACTACATCTACTTACCAAGTTTCAATAGTATAGCTCTAATAGTTTCGGAGAAAAGTGGCTGTGACATACGGACGGACAGACAGACAGACAGACAGACAGACAGACATGACGAATCTATAAGGGTTCCTTTTTTGCCATTTTGGCTACGGAACCCTAAAAAATAGTTTTAAAATTGTAACAAGAATCTGAAAAGGAGATAGTATACTGTATAGTATAATGTACATTGTACGCCATACACGCTACGGTTTACCGGAGGTAGGTGGCCTCTCCGGTAAGTGCAATATCAATATTGTCTATAATTATTCTATGCTATTATAAAAAAAATTAAAGTTTGTTTGTACTTTTCTCACGAACTACTGGACCGATTTCTATGTAATTTAACACAGAAATATCGACAATAGACGCGTCTGGTTACAGTGACAGCTGACCCTCAGTCTTTTTAAAATAGGCAAATACTGTTTCCTTGAAAATCTAAATCACAGCGAGCATTTGCCGTTGGAAAGTAGAATGTAGTGGAGCAGAAAATTGAGACTATCATGGACGTAGACTATTTCTATTGCAAATCGGATTTCATTATGGTATATATTATTATGTACTTCTATCTACACTACTATTATAAAGAGGAAAGATTTGATTTTTTGTTTGTTTGTTTGTTTGTTTGTTTGAGTCGAATAGGCTCCGAAACTACTGGACCGATTTGAAAAATTCTTTTGCTATTGGAATCTTACATTATTTCTGCTGAACATAGGCCACATTTTATTTTGGAAAAAAGTAGGGTTCCGTAAGATATTTGAGTTTTTCGGACGCAAGGTGTAAAAAATCAGCTAGAAAAGTTACTTATTTTGCGTACGCTGCCTAAACTATAAAAGATAGAACCATAAAATGTTCTAAGTAATTGTAGATCTTATAAATATCTACAAAAAAGTCCGCGACACACTATACCTATCTATGTCGAGTGAGGCACAATAACCATTTATTTATTTAAAAATCCTGAATTTTTTTTGGACTACATTTAAACGGATATATTTTACTCACGCTATTAATCCTTATCAAAATAATGATATAATAGTGCGCTAGTCCGACTCATATTTGGCCGATTTTTTTTTACTTATGGTCTTCAAAGAAAAGCCTTACTTTTTTTTATCGAAACTGGTATATTTTGCAACTATATTAATAAGAAATTAATATAGGTGTGTAGTTAAAATAATGCAAAAATGTTATATTTTATTAATTAGCATCAATTCAACAAGAATTTTGACCAAGAACCTTTTGTACAGTCTATGACAATATAATATTATCATTGAAATTTAGTCGACATTATTAATATTAAATAGGTATATGAATATTTCCAGCTAAAAAATAGCCAAATAGGTTAGGCCGTTCTCGATTTTAGCGGGACTAACAAATCTAAACATACATTTTTATTTATATAGATTTGGATCACACTTCCCTGTAACAAACAAAGAGACTGACAGACTCTCTGGCATTAATTTTAAATGAGTATAGATGCTATTAATTGCATCCAGATTCTATATAATAATATTGGCGATAATAGGTATCTGGCGAGAGATCAGGCGCAGGCGGCAGGATCGACTTTTTACATGCCCATCCGACGCATGGATCATCTTACTTGTCAGACAATCAGGTGATCAGCCTGCATTGTCCTACCCAAACTTGGAAATTACATGTTTGCAACGCGGAAATCGAACCCACGACCTCCGAATCAAGAGCCGCGCTCTTAATCACTGGACCACGGATGCGTTATATTAACATCTTTATTACACAGATTAGTCATGTGACGGTACAAGTGATACAACTATACTAGTACCACAGTCCTGTATCGCGCTATCGAAGTTTTCGAAGTGCGTCGGCGCCGCCGGTATAAAATAATAATCCATACTTCCATACTACCATACTAATATTATAAATGCGAAAGTGTGTTTGTCTGTCTGTCTGTATGACTGTCTGTCCATCTGTCTGTTATCTCTTCACGCCTAAATCGCTGAACCGATTTTGCTGAAATTTGGTATGGAGATATTTTGAGTCCGGGAAAGGACATAGGATACTTTTTACCCCAAAAAAATGTACGCTTCCAGCGCGATAAATGAATTTTGGCGCAACGGAGTTGTGGGCGTCATGTGTCCTTCTGCCTGAAGCATACGTCGCTCGGTCAGAATCGTTATCGTATATTCCCAAGGTAAGAAGGAAAAAATATATTATCAGAAATTACGTTAAGTAGAATTAAATTATGAAACGAACGAAGTCACAAGTAACAGCCACCTTAATATTAACAAGATTAAATTTTGTCTTCCATAAAAAAATCACTTCACTTTATTAAACTCGTAGAAGTTCTTTTGTTACAAATAATCGGAATCTCTTTGTCTGGGTAAATATTGTTGATACTTATTTGATGTCTTCAGTCGCTTCATCGCATTGACGTACCATACAAATATACTCCGCGCACGATTAGGAATTTTTCAAAAATGTTGCGAGAATTTTACAGCGGTGCGATGAGTAAATCCTAGGCACATAATACGCAAAGGTGAGAGCAGAGGGTGCCACTGGCACATACAGAAAATCCAACCGAAATATTGACAGAAACGGTGTCAAACATCGAACACAACTTTTTGTCAACTGTCTATGCTGGTGCTACCTGTAGCTTGAAAACATTGCAGGAATATATTCTGTTAAGAAGCTCTTACACGGACAATAATTACGGCAATAATTGCTCGGTGACACGAATGGAGCGATCTGGAGCAATTAGTGGAGCAATATGAAGAAATTTATTTCAAATTGCTCAATGTCATATCGCTTAAATATTTGATGGCCACATCACTCAATATTGTTGCTTGTTGCCGCAAATTGCTTGGTCACGACTAGTGACGTCAAAGTTGACAAGAGTTACTACTTTAGCGCCCCCATTGTTGCAATTTAAAATGCATCTTGATGAAATAAATCTTCCAAGCCTTTTTAAAAAAAAAAAGCCCCCATTTTTTTTTCTAGGTCCCACACCAAAGACCTTTAAACCTGTTTCTTAAATCAATGGTCCCACACCGCCCCCCTTCAGACTTTCAGCACCCACAAGGGGGCGTTATCGCCCACTTTGGAAAAGGCTGGTCAGTGGTCTATACGGTGGACATAATTATTTTGCTTAGATCTCTAATGCAATTTCCCTAAGGTACGAACACCTATGTTGCTAGAGATAAGATTACCGGATCACGTTACAGGCAGTAAGATGTGGGTCAGGCTTTATCAGCTGTTGTCATGATACGGTTGTCCTAATAATTTCGCTAAACTATGCCTGATACAAGAAAACTGTTTTGCCCCGTTGACTTGTATGTGAGCTTAGTCTGCTTCCTGTTTACTTAGTCCTAAGATAGTTAAGTGAGAAGACCACTAATACTCCCAAACATAAGTGATAACGACCTTATGTGTAGAAACACCAAGCAAAGATATTTTGTAAAATAATAATTAATTATAATTAATATTATGGCCTCTACGCTTAGACAGAAAATAATTGTCTGACTGGCGCGACTCTTCTCTTAAAGCAAGCTCATCCTTAAAGAGATTTTAAAAGAGATTTTTTCTTGAGTATGTAATTTTTTTTCACTAAGCGTCAACACTCAAGCAATACCTACATCATGTTTCCAAAAAATTGAGTTGATTTCAAGACCCTATAACGTCCATACCCATTAATAATTATCCATATACATGATACTAATATTATAAATGCGAAAGTGTTTGCATGTTTGTCTGTCTATCTGTCTGTCTGTTACCTCTTACGCCCTAACCGCTAAACCAATTTTGCTGAGTAAGGATATACTTTGAGTCCCGGGAAAGGACATAATATTATGATACTTTAAAAATGTACGGTTACCGCGTGATAATTCTGATGCAACGCAGTTGCGGGCGTCATCTATAATCTATATTATAATATCATTTTTTATAATAATTTTCAACGGGGCGAGTTACGCTGGGGCTGATCATTCGAGGCCCGAGGCCCGAGGGCTATCTCTGGTGATTACTGAGTAGCGCTCGAATTGTCTGAAGATTCTGCCACGTGTAAAACTTTTGACCCCTCTGTCGGTTTGCATTGAAAAAAATCTCGTATTTCAATGAAGACCGAGAGAGAATTTTTAATTATTTATATTTCGACGACCTCTGTGGCTCAGTGGTCGGGCGCGTGGTCAGCGGCTCAGCGCTCAAGCCGGGGGTCTCGGGTTTGAATCCCGCCGACGGAACAAAAAGTTTTCAATGTTTCTGGGTCATTTGTAATATAATGGATGTGTATTAAAAATATATTGTGTGTTTTATATTAAAAATCTTAAATAGTATTAAATATATTTCCGTTGTCTGGTACCTGTAGCACAAGTCCTTCAGGTAAATACTTAGCACGGGGCCAGACTGACGTGTGAAGCGTCCATAGATATTAATAACGACATAATACGCGACCATTGTTCAAGCCATTGTAAACTTAATTTAGTGTATAAGGAATACATCTCCGCGGAGGATCAGCGAACGGTAAGTAAGGCAATCAGCCGCCCCCGCCCTAGCCGCCCGCCCTAGCCGCTGGCTCTTATGTACATATTTCATTACATTTCTTGTTACGTTGATTGTGTTTACAAGCTTATTCCTTGTGGTATGTTGTTGGTGTATTTCGAATTAATTCTTGAAAATATAAATGTTTATACACTTCTGTAAGTGTATAAACATTTATTATCACAAAGCATTATAAACATATAAAATGGAAATTAAAATTTAATTTGATGACAATGCAATGCAAATGAATGCAATGACTAATTTAATTAGTCATTGCTTAAAAGTTAAAACCTACTTAAAAGGGCTCACTAAAAAATCGCTCACAGTATCGTTTTTCAAAATTTTATATAGATGTTTTCAGGGTGATAATAATAATTAACCTATTATAAATACTATTCTTGGGGCTTAAAGTCTACATTCAATTACTCCAAATTCAATTTTTTTTTATCTAATTGTTCAAAATCAGTATAACGGTAAACCGCTTCACTGATTTTAACTCTACTGTAATGTTTCTTTTTCATGCTTAGGTAAATCGAAGCACGAAAAATAAATATTACATATGTCCACAATTTAATTTATTTCTCTTTATAGTCTTCAGTTTCAGCATCTCTTACTTACCGAAGATTATTATGTAAGAGATAAGTGACCGAAACAAATCTTTCTAATCGTTGATATTTTATATGTTACTATTCCATTTGTATTTACACTTTTACGTTATAGTTTTAATTAAAGAAACAATTAACAATTAACGAGATATCCGTTTCCAATAAACGCATTCAAAGACTTAATCCTATAAAACGAATGCTGCTACCTTCCACAATAATGTGAGCGCTCTTCACCTGTAGGATCATTTCCCGTGATTAAACTTGCTTAACTAATTAGATAATTAAAAATCTGTACTAATTGTTCACAATTAAAAAATATAAAAGAAATTAATGATATTCAGTTCAGGAAGTGATGAAACAGGCCCTTAGGGTCATTTCAGACAGCAACGCGACGAGGCGAGGCGAGGTGCGGCGTGGGCTAAATTTGTATGGATTTGACAGATTTCACTTGCGTGAGACGTCTTGCAAATCTGTCAAATTCGTATAAATTTAGAAATGTATCTACGCGTCGCGTTGCGGTCTGAATCAACCCTTAGACTTGACAAATAAAAAAAGATCCTGGTAATGTCCAATATTTTGGCTTCAGAATGTATTTGTATTTTACGAAACAACAAAACTATTAATGCTGCTGTGTTTACACTAATAATAATTTGGTGCATCGAAGTCTCCCACTGTGATTAGCAAACGGGTGATGAGGTTAGCGCAACATTTTCCGTTATAACATCGACCAACGGTTCGGAAAATTCTCTGCGAGGCTATAAGACCAGACAAAGCGGTCAATTGACCGCGGTTCATAACTCCGGGATAGATTTTGTAATAGAAAGGCCAAACGGTTTCTAATTAAACCCACTTTCAATTTTCAAATATTGACTACCTAACGTGGAAATACTTTTTTGGATACTTAGTAAACTACAATCAGTAGCTTTGGTAGACTAGAAACCCAAAATTGGGATTTGACATAAAACATGCAATGTCACGTGCCAATTTCACCAACTTATATCAATTGGTGCAATGTTATTTTTTTCATATTAATAAAATTGAAGGCGTAATAACTTTTGAATTGGGACTTAGGTCATTAATCGTATTTTAATTTATGTCCCAAATTACAGCAACAGTGGGACTGTTGTTTGTTGTAATTACGCACTATTTCACCTTTATTGCCCAACCTAATTGTTTAGGAGGTAATTTTGCTAAGTGGTTGCTGAAAGATAAGTTTGGAGCATTTTGTCTTCCTTTTTTAGTTTTATAATGTGCCAGCATCATTCGTCTATATAAATAAAAACGAATTTTTAATTTAAACTCTCACTGAACGGTTGGACTGATTTTACTAATTATTATTGCTCTTGAAAAATTCGTGGATGTTGAGTTGTGAAGAGAGGTGAATGGTGATACAAAGATCACTGGGTCATCTATATCATATTTTTTATAGTTTGGATCAAACAGTACCTAATAGAACAGTTCGTTTAAATATTCTATCGCTACCTGTTTCTTTCATTCATATTATGCAAACCGTATCACATCTCTGTAGAAACGAAATGGCCAAAAATACGCGTTTGAATAAGACAGAACAGCGATAGTTCCATGGCCAAATTTCTACGTATTCACTGATAAAGCTATAGTTTGTATCTTCAAGAATATCTTAGTTTAAGTTTTAAGTATCAGTTATGCCTAGCAAAAAACCTCTAAATGCAATAAATCAGAGCCACGTAAAAAAAATGATTGTCATAAAATGCACAGGACCGTCGTAAACGTGGGCTAATTTAGGCATTCATTACGACTGTACAGGTCTGTCTCCGCCATAGACTTAGATAAATGGACTAACCAAGAAACTTACGAAGAGTCTCATACTCTATCGACTGAGCCAGAGACTAGACATATACACATTTGTTACTCTATGACTGAGCTGACCGGGCAAATACCTTTAACTCCAATTTTCTTCTGACTAATATCCATCATGTCCCTCGGGCTTTTTTATAAAATAAGGGGGCAAATGATCACACGGGTCACCTAATGAAAAATAACTACCGTCGCCCATGGACCCTCGCGAGATTGGAAGAGCTGATTTGCCAGGCTTTTAAAATAATATCAAGTGGTTTTCCTACCTACTACTGCTGTCGATCCTGGCAACACATGCAGGAGTTGCGGTGGTGGGCGCATTTAAAAAAGACACGTATGAAGTTTACCAATTGCCAGAAAAGGAAAAGGCGATCGCAGCCAGCATACCTGCAGCCAATACTTATCACTATCTTCTTGTAGTAGTAAAAGGCAAAGACAACTGTTGACCGCATATTTCGTGTCTTTTACACTTTTCTGCTAAATAATAATAAAAGAATCCCCGATCGAAGGATTAATGAACGCTTCACACCACGTCAGTCAGGTCCCGTCTCCCGTGTAGGACTATAATATTATTATGAATATCTGTGGCTATGTGTAACAATTGAAGGAATTGTATTATAGGTAGCAACTTAGGTCGTCGTCGTCGTCTTCATTTACGTTACAGTTTGTTTAGTCATTAGTGAACGCTCTGTTCTCTAAGTCTATGGTCTCCCACAGAGTAATCCCCTTGCATATCTTACTCTTGATTAAGTTTAATCTACCTTGAGTGTCACGATTACTCAGAGTTACGATTAAAACGTAACTGTTGTCCACATTATTTATAATTACGTTTATATTATTATTAATTATTAAAAATTAAGTTTAATGCTTAATTATTATGGAAATTAGTTTACATATTAGTATGACGCAAGTTGCTAGAGAAATTATAATATTCATGTCTCTTAGATCCTTATTTTATTGTATAGCTTTGTCTTAATTGGAAATTCCCTTTAATCAGTTTCTTGTAATAAAAGTTCTGTTCTATATATTTTGTTATGTGTTTTTAATTAATTTTGGCCCAGTTCATACCTATAGGTTTATAATATAATGTATTTAGGTAGTACATTTAATATATTATAAAAGTTATTTATGCTCTTTACACAATAGATTATATTTTAGCAAATAGTATTTCGTTACCAGATGCAGCTGAAAACAAAAAAATCATTGAGCTTATTCGAGAGACGGTGGATTTCAAACGTTTTAAAAAAAACAATAGTACTCATAAATAACAGATGCCATTCAAAACTGAAATTCTGAATAGTTATAAAAACGTTTTTCTTTTTTTATATTAATTTTCAATATTATTTTATTTTCCACTTTCAAACAATCACAAAAAACTCTATTTTTCACTTTAAATTTAATATCTTTGTTTTGTTTTCATTTTTAGAATTATTGCGTATTATAATTTACTTTTTTTATTTCTAATCAGAAAATTGTTTTATTTCCAAGAAAAAAAACAAATATTCTCATTACCCAATAAGAATTAATTTACTTTAAGCACTTGAGAAAATTATTAATAATACAAAGCCTTTAAAGCCAAAATTATTTAATATATCCCGGCGTTACGTGTTAAGCATTCTCATCAACTGCCGCCCTAGCCGCCCGCCCTACGACCTAAACACGTCCCAGCCATACATTTTGAACGTTTGTTTCATTAAAGTTTTTGAATGTATTTTGTACAATTTTTTTATCATCGTTACTTTTCAGCTACATAATATTATTATTCTATTGCTATTATTCTATTGTTATATTATGCTATTATATTATATTATTTTATTGTTATTTGTTATCAAATGTACAACATAGCCATTAGGTTTGTGGCGTCTATAATACAAAAAGATACTCCTAGATGTTGAGAAATATGATTCAATTAGATATTATTTCTGTTCGTAACTAAAATTTTAAAACCATTTGTATATATTTAGAATTTTCTCAAGAAATCACAAACTTCGAACAAAAACGTCTTTTGAACAAGTGTCCTGAATGTCACAATACAGAACTTCGTTAATATCAAAACGTTGAATTTCAACTTTAACTTAGAGTAGTAAAGTTTATTTCAGCTTATCCGACCTCCACCTTGTTTTAAAACGCCCCATTAATACATTAATTAGAAAACTTGTGTGATTGGATTGTTAGGAAGAAAATGCTTTATACATTCGACTTAAGCCCTTTGACTGTTGTACCGTGAACGAATAATGTTTTGAGAACTCCAAGTCGAAAACTCCTTCGGGATCAAAAGTGTGTATCGCGATTCAAAAACGACTGCGGATTATAACTCTTAATATTTTAATTTACATTTAATATAACTTTGAAATTCAAATATAACTTTTCAATATAAAATTAAAAATTATTATTATCATTTGATTTTGTATTCACTACGGTCAAAGATTCATAAATAGTTATTACGTAATTTTAACGCCGAAGTTTGTGGATCGTGAGACGTACATTTATATCGTGATCGTGAAACGTATCTTCTTATATATAAAAATGGATTTTCAAATGTATTAGTCGCGCTAAAACTCGAAAACGGCTGAACGGATTGGGCTGATTTTTAACTATTTATATATTTATGGGCTAACCACTTTTTTTTATTTATATCAGGCTACATAGGCCCATATAATAATATATACCTTAATGACTAACATACATATTATAAATTATATTATACACTCATCACGAGTTAACGGCGACGTGACGCGCGCTTCATTCCGGAGTCTCCCCCGGAACCTTCGGTAGACCACATCAGTCGGCCAGAATTCCTCCGCCTCAAAGGTCGGTTTATGACCTAGGGCCTAGACTTTAGGTTTCTGCATTCTGCTCTACGCCACTACAATGCAGGGGCGGCATCGACCAATGTCAGTAGAAAATTAAACTTATAGCCCAGTACATAATTGATCTGAACCCTTTAATTGACCCTACTCATAACCCTTACATCTTGTTAATCTATTCTCAAGCGAGCTGAAGGCCGAATCTTCAAAACTTCGTTTTTTCGCATTTTCAACTCTGCTAACTAGGTTTCCCCGGTTATCGGACTTTTAACGTTCAAATTGTATGTCTTTCCTTCCGTCATTCCCCCATTCCCGCGGGATTCCACAAAACTGAAATGTGTATTTGTATTTGGACTTTGGCAATCGTAGCGTTCATTTACACAGTAGAAAAAAGTTAAATAACGGGCTGCGGGTACAGGTAAATAATTGTAAATATAAAATTTCTTATAGATATAATTTGTTCGTTTGTAATGTTCTTGCCACAGATTACTAAATAGTTACTAGTAAAAGGTCTTACCGTGACCTTAAAGTCTGTCTGTCTGTCTGTCTGTTTCCAAACCGAAACAATAGTTTCTAAGACTCTAAGACTCAACCAAACAAACCAATTGCTTGTTTGGTTGAACTCTTCAGCTTCTAATATTAAGACCTATGTACCTATAGACTAAAGTAATTGTAGTTAACAGTCTATGCTTAAGATTACTTACCTTTCTATAATTTTAAGTTTCTTTTTCTATTGCTTAAACATTTGAATCATAATATTATCTAAGGAAAGGAGCAGCATAATATTATCTAAGGAAATCTAAAAATGTCGGATCTACTGGCCGCCAGGACACTGGGACCGTTCAAAACATTCAGTTCATAATTATTATAAAATATATAAAAGATAGGAAAATATGTATTGTTATTAAATAAATGTGTATATATCATATTCTATTCTAGTATTTAATTTGAAATGAAATGAAATGAAATGAAGTTTATTTTCCCAAACAGAATAACAATTTATATTTTATATACTATATATTTATATATTATATATAAAAAGGTCCATGGCGTGATGGACAACAATCACAATATTTCGTAAGTAATAAATTATCCTTGGTGCGAATAAACTAAATTAAGATGGCAAAAAAGGATATGGGCGGATAGCCCATAGATGGCCCCAAATTGTAAATAAAAAAAAACATTTGAATCTGCAAATCTTCTTATATATTATATAAAAATGCATTTTTAAATGTGTTAGTCGCGCTAATACTCGAAAACGGCTGAACGGATTGGGCTGATTTTAGTCTTAAAATATTCGTAGAAATCCAGGGGAGGTTTTAAGTGACACGAAGTTCACCGGGACAGCTAGTTAGTAATAAAATAATATCATAGGAGAAGACATGGTTGTCCTCTGCAATACAGTTTCCAATAGTACAGAGGTCAGAGACTTCTTTATGTACAACAGATTTGGTTTAAATAAAGATATTATTGTTATTAAAGTTAAGTTAATTTGAAGACTTGTAAACCGTACTAATGATCAACTTCTTCCAGCTTGAAGCAACAAGACGCACCTAAGATTAAACGTGGATTATATGCATTGACTCAGACGGTAATGTCTATATAACTTGTGTAAGAACTGTAACAGGGAAGTTTCGTACTCGATACTACAATCGGCCCAAGATGCAAGTGCTAGCGACATTATATAAGTAGATAACATTTGATTACAAAAAAATTAAGTTTTTTTATAAAATAAGGGGATGATGGAAAGTAACTGCCGTCGCCCATGGACACTCGCAACATCAGAAGAGCTGCAGGTGCGTTGCCAGCCTTTTAAAAGGAAATACGCTCTCTTCTTGAAGGTTTGCAGGTCGTATCTAGGTCCGGAAATACTACTGGTGACAGTTCATTCCAGAGTTTTACAGTGCGCGGCAGAAAGTTACGACATTCTGCGTATAAGATAAGCTGCATATCATGTACGGACATAGAAAAGATGAATTTAATTAAGCAGTGCACTGAATATTAAGAATGCTCCAACTTTTTAATTAGCAGGTCGGATGTCTGTCAGTACGAATATCGACGTTAATAACATTAAAATAAGATTCATATTAGCGCGCCTTGTACAGTGGCGGTTACGACGCTCGCCGCGTTTTTGATATGGCGAAAATGTATGAAAAAATTTGAGAAATTTTCTTATTTTTCTTATAACTGGAAAAGTTGTTTATTTTTATATAAAATTTTTCGCGGACTTTATAGACGACTAAATAAGCAACAATTTTTTTGTATATTTATTTTCCTCAGTTCAGTGTATTTAGATATTAAGGTACCTAATCAGACCTCATTTTCATATTTTGCGATTATTGTGATGGTTAAAACGTATTTTATGTGAAAATTTTGTATGCGGCTATAGAATTTTTATGGTACAGTCGTGGAGATGAATATATTATCTTTCATTTGAAACCAAAATATCCTCGCAGTTTGACTCCTAATTCTTTATTATGGTACCGGAAAATCGCTGATATTTGTAATAGCGTCCTTAACTACTGATCTGATTTTAATAGATGACGTGTCTCTAATATTTAATAATCGAACAGTTACATAATATTATAGAGACACTGACTTCAATTTAATGAAGATTGTGGCATGAACTTCATAAATTTTCTGTCAAACTCTTTACCTATGATTAAAATATATCTTTGAGTACGACTTTAAGTAGCATAATATTATAATTCCTTATTTATGTAGACGGGTTATATTTTTTTGTTCTTGTTTGTAACCGTCGAGCAACTATAAGCTACCGCTATACAATGTTGAATGTGAAATTAAAAAATGATTTCAATTTGTCGGACGATATTCAGAAATCCCCATCAAAGCTAGAGAAATGGACGTATGAAACTTTTATTATTCCGTAACTGTCAGTGAATTCCTAAAATTGACGAATTTTTATTTACATAAACGATAGGAGCGTTTCACAGAAAAATTGTTTCTAGTCTTTTGTTGTCATAGTTCTACAACACGTACGCCTGTATTCAGAATAAACCATCACTGTAATTGATTCATATTATTATGCAGAATGCAGATGCCGATGGCCTATCTTACTTGGTCAAGTTATGTCAAGTCAATACTAGTAGTCGGCCTGCTGCACTTGACATATAATACGAATAATTAAAAGTTTAAAATTATGAATCACTTGCTATAATATTATAGTATTTCGTATAGGTATTTTCAGTTTCCACCTACCACTTTGACCATGTACAAGAAATTGTTACAGAAACAAGTTTTTAGGGTTCCGTACCCAAAAGGTAAAAACGGGGCCCTATTACTAAGACTTCAATGTCTGTCTGTCCGTCTGTCTGTCTCCAGGCTGTATCTCAAGACTTCGCGCATCGCGACGACAGAGAGAATCGCGCAAGCCCCGGGAGGGCCTCTGTTTGGTGACAGGAGCATAGCGACAGTGCTTCAAAGAGGACGGGCCCGCTATTGATACGCGGGCGGACGATTGTCGAGCCACGGAGTAGAGCTCACGCGTTCTCGCGACTCGGCAACGGGTAGACGAAGAGTACCGACGGGTTTTAGTGGGTAGGGCTGCAGGCTGTATCTCAAGAACGGTGATAGCTAGATAGTTAAAATTTTCACAGATGTATTTCTGTTGCCGCTGTAACAGCAAATACTAAAAACGAAATAAAATAAATATTTAATGGGGGCTTCCATACAACAAACTTGATTTTTTTGGATTATTTTTTGCTATATGTCAAAACTATCTACACGTAGGCACTTAAAATATTCACAAAATACTAAATAATAATAGAACTTTCATAATAAACAATAAAATTAAAATATTATAATAAATAATATTTAAGGGTGGCTCGAATACAAAAATACATTTTTTGGCAATTTTTCTCTTAAATTTTTGATTATCTATATTACTAGATCATTAGAATTTTCGTAGTACGGTTTTGAAGCCTATTCACTGCAAGGAAACCAACAATATTGTTTTTTTATAATATTAGTGCAGCTTTTTGCTCTTTACATGGATCAGTTCTGCGGTTTTCCACTACGTTACGCAAGTATCGGGGTAACTGTAGGTATAGAGCGAGTGTTAGCGCACTCCTGGCCTAGTGGCATTTGTATACTATATAGTATAGCCAGGAGCTGTGTACACTGTACAGCTCCTGGCCTATAAGAGGCATTATAGGGCTCTTGGTCTACTTATTTGCTTTACAAGGTTCTGGGTCTATATGTGCTACCTACCGACCTACGATATCATACACAAAATAACTTTTTTTTTATTTATTTAAATAAATAAATTTTATTTAAATAAAAATAAAAAATGCCTCTTATAGGCCAGGAGCTGTACAGTGTACACAGCTCCTGGCTATACTATATAGTATACATTTATTAAGGACATCAAAACAATACATAGTATATTAAAAATCTTATTGAAATGAACATAATAATTAAAAATTGTTCCGATGCACGTACCTTATCAGGTGACACGGCATTCACAATTAAGTAAATACAATATATATTTTTATTCAGGGAACATGCATAATATTATAGTTAACATGAGTATGTAGGTGACTAATTATTTCAAAATTCATAAAATACGAAACCCAAATTTTCCCATATTACTTTTAATTAATCGCAACTTTGATAAGCATAATTCAAATTAACTTGTGCAAGTAATGAAAATGTTTAAAAGCATAAAAAGTGTGCAAATGCAAAAACTATTTTTTGAGCTCGAATTACATGTAAGCCTCACAAACAGCTGAAGGCTCTTGTAAGGGTTTCATAAATTCATGTTGTAGTACATTTTAAAAAGTAAACGCTACATGTTGCGCTAGATATCACGTTTAACTTTCGCAATTAATTTTTAATTATATTCCAGGATGAATTATCCGTTTTTAATTTGAAATTGTAAGCATAACAACAAAACAGCAATACTATAATATATCATTTTCAAAGACAGGTTGACAATTATCGTCGTTTCAGAGTTAGATTGAGAATAAAAAGCGGCCAAGTGCGAGTTGGACTCGCCCATGGAGGGTTCCGCAGCAGCAATAAGGTTTATTTTTATGAAATTAAAATATTTTTGATTTATTTTTATATTTCAGTCGATTTAATGAAATTTAGATTAAGGTTTACTATTTATGACGTATAAAAAAAACTACTGGCTAGATCTCGTTCAAACCAATTTTCGTTGGTAGTTTTTATAGTAATCTACATCATATATTTTTTTTAGAATTATCATGCCTCTACTTTAGAAATTAGAGGGGGGGGGACACACATTTTTCTACTTTGGAAGAGTCTCTCTCGCAAACTATTCAGGTTAGAAAAAAATGATATGAGAAACTTCAATATGATTTTCGGAGACCTATCCATAGATACCCCACACGCATAGGTTAGATGAAAAAAAATTTTTTTTGTTTCAGTTGTACTTTACTATTTATGACGTATAAAAAAAACTACTGGCTAGATCTCGTTCAAACCAATTTTCGTTGGTAGTTTTTATAGTAATCTACATCATATATTTTTTTTAGAATTATCATGCCTCTACTTTAGAAACTAGAGGGGGGGGGACACATATTTTTCCACTTTGGAAGAGTCTCTCTCGCAAACTATTCAGGTTAGAAAAAAATGATATGAGAAACCTCAATATGATTTTTGGAGACCTATCCATAGATACCCCACACGCATAGGTTAGATGAAAAAAAAAATTTTTTGTTTCAGTTGTACCTATGGGGACCCCTAAAATTTTTAATATTTTTTCCATTTTTGCATCAAAATCTTAATGCGGTTTACAGGCTACATCTGCTTACCAAGTTTCAATAGTATAGCTCTAATAGTTTCGGAGAAAAGTGGCTGTGACATACGGACGGACGGACAGACAGACAGACAGACAGACAGACAGACAGACAGACAGACAGACAGACAGACAGACAGACAGACATGACGAATCTATAAGGGTTCCTTTTTTGCCATTTTGGCTACGGAACCCTAAAAACAATCTAACATTGCATTGTGAATCTAATTTGCACTGCACCTATCTGCAAATTCATTTGTTTCTATAGTATTTGTGGAGGTTGATTGAAAGCTATATTCGGCACGGGGACATATAGAAATAGTCAATTTGGTATTGGACGTTTATTTAGAAACCCTATCAATCGTTCACCGCAGCAGATGACTTTGTTTATGTTCGCGACCACACAAAAGTAATTGCCATGAATTTTAGGGTTCTGTTTTAACTACAAAGAACCCTTACAGTTAAGTCTGTTTTTCTGTCAATCCTCTACTAATACATTTAGTAATAATTATAATATTTTTTTAATGTTATCTAATATTTAACACCTTTATTACTTTAAAATCTGAGAAACATAATGAAAGTTTAAATTTTAACCTCCTTCGAACTTACACTAAGTTTAAAACCAAAATTAACCAAGTTGGTCTAGACTCTATAAGTTGTTATGAATGAACAAAAATTAATAATTTTAATTAAAAACTATTTCAATTGCTATAATAATATAATTAGTGTGGAGTGGCCGCGAGAAACCCCTGAGAGCCTGAATATTAGTTACAATGATCAATTAAACTTCGCCGAGTGAAGGTTGATGGTTATGAAGCCTGGATGTGGTAAAGGATAGAGAAAATTTAACTCAAGAAAATAGTGACGCCTATTAACTTTAGAAAAAAAGAAACAAGTAGTATAAAGTAAACAAGCCTAAGACGTGCCGGGACATGCAAAAGATACAATACAAACCATTGAAAATAGTAAAATAGTTTGTTAAATTGTGGTGACATAGCATAATAAAAAATATAATTATGGTTTAAGGCCAGCCATAGACAGACTGCATCTTGTAGTCGAGAACCGACAGCAAGATGCGGCTGCCGCACGGCGATTTCTACACTAAAATAATACCCGGAGGAATACAACATGGACCGCTCGAGCAGTCGGTACAAATGTCCCGCCTGCAACTTGCGGTCCGTCTATGGTCGGCCGCTGCCACGCCATTAGCTATGTCCACATTGTGCCCTTTCATCTTCAATTTTCATAATCTTTTGACATTCGAAATTTCAAAAGATTATGAAAATTGAAGATGAAAGGGCACAATGTGGACATAGCTATTGATATTGTAAAGGCGCTACGGATTTTTGTAGCCCAGTGCTACGCCGTAGCTCGTAGCATACTCTACAGCCAGTACTCGGCTAAATTATAATACAATATAATAGGCGAACTTTAATTTAGGGTTCTGCCAAAATGGAAAATTAATAAACATTGATTCCATTTATTTTCAGTGCATTTTACAAAAATAATGATTAAAAATTAATATGCATAATGTGGGCAAATAAATAAACACAATATTATCCTTTTTGTTGGTGCAAACACATAAATATCTCATAAATAATATCTAAATGTTTACATGAATTTACAAGAAAATAGTAAAGACAAGTGTAAATTTCAGCAAACTGTTGAGAATTTTGGGACGCGTGGAGCAGACAGGCGATTTCGTCTACTGCGCACGGACGTCCGGCTTCCGCCCTCCCCAATATCCGCTCCTACAGCTGATAAACTGTTAAAGTATCAGCATAAGCTGATTAATTATTGAAGTATCTTAATATTAAATATCAGCATAGTTTCTACGAGTCTGATGAAAAGCAAGCGGCACAAAAATGACACGAAATGAGCTTTGTGAATTGTGATGCATAAAATATAATACAATACAAAATTAAATGCTATATTTAACGCCCTTTGACAATTTAATTTTATGAGCCTTTCAACAAAATGCGTCACGTTTGTTTTTCGTTTCGGTGTCTTATGAAAATGTTACCGTCTTGTAAATTACGAAAATGCCTGACTAAATATTATTGCATGTTTTCGATCAATAATTATGTAAATTGGGTTCCCGCTAGCGACGATTTGGTTTTTAAATATTATACTAGATGACACCCACAACGCACCAAAATTCCTTTACAGCGCCGGAACCGTACCTTTTTCCGGGATTAAAAGTTGCCTATATCCTTTCTCGAGGATCAAAGTGCATATCTCCGTACCAAATTTCAAAATTCGGTTCATTGGTTTAGGTATTAAGAGGTCCATAAAAATTTCAAAATTCTGTTTAATGGTTTGGACGTGAAGAGGTAACACACCTCAATTATAGGAAATCATCATAATGTCTTTAATTACCTCATCTAAACTCCATCCATCCCAGTCTATTGTGAGCCGAAAGATATGCTCCCTTGCCGTAACTTTTCAATTAAAACTTGTGCCGGACGCACTAGATTCAATTCCATTGAACGTATTTTAAAACTTCCTCATGTCTCGACGTACGGAGAATTTTTGACTTTCTACGTTTCGAGCAATTGAAATAGACGTAGCTGAATTTAAAAGTAGGACTCAAAGAATTGATGGAATCGTGCATTTTGCAACCGAAAAACGTGCATGTAGTTCCTTTAGAAAAGAAATGGCTTTTTTGTCTGCGATGCAGGTGCGGTTCGAAGGGGGGGTCACAGGGGACATGACCCCCCCCCCCCCCCCCAATTTCAGGCTGCGACCGCGCCTGCTGCGATGTCTGTAATGTTATTGTTTATCAATTAAATTAAATGATAAAAGGCGGCATCTTTATTTAATTTTTGTCTTATGATAAACTATTTAATTAGATGATGCCCGGATCTCCGTTGCGCTAAAATTCGCTTATCGCGTGGAAGCCATAAATTTTTCCGGGATAATATCATCCTTTCCATCCTCCATCATCAAATTTCAGCAAATTTGGTTCAGCGCTTTGGGCACGAAGATGTGACAGACAAAGAGATAGATATTCACTACGTTTGTGACATTACTATTATTATGTTTGTGTGAGGCATTCCTTGCTCACGGGCAATTAAATCCCGGACCTTAAGAAGGCATGCATGGGGCCGAAGTCAACACGTAGAGGCCCGTTACACAGTTTTAATCTAAATGTTATGTGATACTAGCCGGCGACTCTACCTGTCCGCAGTCCGCACTATGGGAGTACGACCAAGGAGAGACAGCGGCCAGTGTAGCTATTGCAGAGAATGGATATTATAAATGATACCGGGCTATGGGGGTGAGGTGCTAGTGGACTGAGTAACTGAGACTATGGAAGGACTATGGCGTCTGCCGATACAACGTTGAAACATGTATCATAATGTTGGCAGACGGTGACTCTTTCAATAGGTCCCTCAAAATGGCTGCACGCACGGTGCGCTGAGGCGGCAACATTGACAGAGCGACTTGAGGCAGGACAAGTGTCGCTGGACTTTAAACGCCGATCATTTGCACCCTCATAGGGTCCCATCACGTCGCCCACTTGCCATTTGCGCTTCACATCCTCCCTCCGAGCCGAAGCTCTTGCGACTCCACTCTGACCTGCCGGTTAAGGCAAGACAGAGATAGGGCCTGACTCTCAGTCAGTGTTCACTCCGGCCGGCCGGTGAAGGCAAGCTGGAGATGGAGAACAGGGGCTTCCCTGGGAGCACTAGGGTACGTGGGGTCGCTACTCCCCATCAACAGCTCGCCGCAAGCTGCCCTGCGGACTTATCATCATTATTATCATTATGTTGGACCTGCCGCTTGCATTAATTGGTCTACGTCAGAAAATGACTGGTATTGACTTTACATAACCCGACCAAAATATAATGTAGGTCGCCATCTGCCTATGAATCAATTTCTCTGACGGTATAAAGAATTGTATAGGTACGTATAATTCGTATATAGACTAATATTATAAATGCGAAAGTATCTGTCTTTTACCTCATCACACCCAAACCGCTAACCCGATTTTGCTGTTTGGTACGGATTTGAGTCCCGGGAAAGGGCATAGGATATACTTTTTATACCGGAAAAATGTTTGGTTCCCCTTTGATAAGCGAATTTTGGCGCAACGGATTCACGGGCGTCATCTAGTAATGAATAAATGAAAAAGACTACAGAATATCCATCTGCGCCACAGCTATTTATACTTTCAAAAAAGCTGAACGGTAAATATATTTTTACAAACGGACAACCTTATGTCACTGCAGGATTTTAACGATTTACTTTTATTCATTTTATTCGAGTGCATAGAATACGAACAAATGTATTGTTCAGTTTTTATATCTAGCGAATTCGAGAGACCCGTTATATCTACACAAATACATTTTGTGTCGAACTTTTTTGTTTTGTAAGCAATTATTCAGGTATGCTTTAATTTGTTATGACCAAGGCTTAGAAGGATTATATTTTATTTATTAAGTATAGTAAGCATTTTTAGTTTAATAATAACTCCCACAGCGGTTTCGGTGACGGTGGCCAGTTTCATTGAATTCAGTCCATTTTACGCAGGAGTAATTTTATAGTGCCCAAGTGTGTACGCAGTACATACTACATAAGACCACTCTCTATTCCTTTTAGTCTCAAACCCCAGTGGAACGGAAGACAGACATGACTGGCAAGAGATCAGGCGCAGGACCGACTTTTTACATGCGCATCCAACGCATGGATCATCTTACTTATCAGACAATCAGGTAATCAGCCTGCATTGTCCTGACCAAACTTGGAAATTACAATGTGTTTCCAACGCGGGAATCGAACCCACGACCTTCGAGTCAAGAGCCACGCTCTTAACCACTGGACCACGGACCACGAAGGCGTTAATTATTTTTAGTTTATTGTGTGTGGGTCAAACGTTTATCGTAATCAAAGATGATGGCCGCAACCCCGTTTCGCCAAAATTCTTTTATCGCGTGTAAACCGTACATTTATCCGGAATAAAAAGTATCCTGTGTCCTTTCCGGGATTCCAGTCTACTCTTTACCTAATTTCAGCAAAATGTTGACTACAGAACTCTAAAAAGTTTAACCTCACACGTTTTCAGTATTTTCTCTAGATAATATGACCCATATTCTGTGTGACGTAATGCTAAATTAATAAGTGTAGGCCGCCTCGAGCCATGAAATTGCGAGCTTAAAGCGCCTATAATTAGTCGTGTTATATTTTTTAGTGGATCGCTTCCGACGCTGTCACCCGAGTGCAACCAAACTTGCCTCGATTTATATTTTTAAATATGCGTCGGCCCGATTGCGTGGTTCGGCGACTACACCGCTAGATCACAAGCAAATAGCAATAGGCAAGATGAATATTTTTTCTTATTGGTAATAATTGAAAGACCCTTAAAAAAGAAACATCGCTGAAAGAATGACTCTGATAGCTTAAAAATTCACCAAGATATTATGACAATTATTCAAACATCTCATAAAATAGACCTGCCCGAAACGCTCCATACAAAGTGCTACGAAAGTATGACGTCACTCTTTCGTAGTTTGTACGCATCGGGAGAGAACCTTGTTCGATAGGTATATTAAATATTCCGTTTATGAAAGTGGTTTCATAACAAATGTTGCTTTTAATTGCATAAGCTATCGAATGGTATACAATTATTAAGAAATTTAATTGAAAAAAAAATCGACTTGAATATCCAATTTTGAAGGCGCATAACAAAATTACAAGTCTTGTGCTATCAAGCTGAAATTTTGGGAACACTTATTTTTTACCGTGATTTCTTTATTTTATTAACAAAATTTGCTAATCTTTGACCTTGTCATCATCCCTATTGTATGCAAAGGACGGCGCGACCGCGCCGTTAAAGAAATCGTATAAACTAACTAGCTGTTGCCCGCGACTTCGTCCGCGTTAGTATAGTAGATCACGTCCCAAGTATTATTTTTCAAAAATGTTCAATGTACAGAATTGACTTTCCTACGATTTTATTATATGTATAGATGTATAGATGACTTAGTTTGTTCCTAAAAAGGATAATTAAGACGCAATACAAACTCCACGATACCTTTTAATTATGAACAAAAGTCTTATAAGGAATAAGGGGGGGGGGTTTGTTTTGGGGGGGCGCAGCCCCCCCAAAACAAACGACACTAAAAACCGTATGTGTAGTTTAGTTTTTAACTTTGTTCTTAAAAAAGATATATAACGCCGCAACACCGCTTTGTTTGAAGCAAAACTTGAGGAGGGGGGTTTGTGGGGGGGCGAAGCTCCCCCCCCAAGAAAAGACCGATGCCAAAACTCCCAGCATGTTAATCAAACGACACTCGAAATTTGTATAGAAAAGATAGACAAAAGCTCATAGCATGGCAAGGAGTGAAGATAGATACAAAGTGTGAAAGACAAATTTGTAGGAAATTTTATGGGCTTTCATTACGTACTGGATATTTTTTCTCTACAACGCACCGTTTTAGCGATATGAGCAAAAAACTAAAAATAATGAAACTTGAGCCCCTCCCCCCGCCCTAGGCGATATCGTCATAATATATAGCCTATGTGTTGACCCGACCTCTATATAATATTCGTGCAAAATTTGAAGTAAATCCATTCAGTACTTTCTGAGTTTATCCCGGACATACATGATACAGACAAACAGACAAACAGACAAAAATTCTAAAAACTATATTTTTGGCTTCCGTATCGATTGTAGATCACGTCCCAAGTATTATTTTTCAAAAATGTTCAATGTACAGAATTGACTTTCCTACGATTTTATTATATGTAATAGACTAGCTGTTGCCCGCGACTTCGTCCGCGTTAGTATAGTAGATCACGTCCCAAGTATTATTTTTCAAAAATGTTCAATGTACAGAATTGACTTTCCTACGATTTTATTATAATATGTATATGTAATAGATAATAAGTACTTGTGTACGCGGTTTAGTGGCCAAACCGCACGTTTGCGCGGACGTATAATATAAATCGTGCCTTGGTGATCTTGTATATTAACTAGCCCGGTTCTAATTTGTAAAGTGAATAAAAAAAATGTATTTCAGCGCTGCTACTTTCACAGTGAACTATCTACAAGGAACACGTACACACCCTAAAGTATTATCACATATTTTTGTTACTGTTTACACACTGTATAGGTAGCATAGAAGCTACCAGCTATAGACCACGAAAAACTTTAATGCAGTTTTGTAAACACAACTGAAAACTTATTTAGCGGAGTTGTGCATTATTTTTGGAATAGGTGAAAAATGTTAAACTCGCGTCAGGGCACGATCTGATCTGAGGACTGGGACCTGATCAAAAATTTATAAGACGGCGGTAGAGAAGATGGTCGCCGCCGAAGATAGGTGATGGAAGTAAGTATCCCTCACTGTCTGGTGTTTAGTGTTTAGTGCCTACACTATTAGACTGCAACCCGCTGTTTCTTTCTACATTTTTCTTTTTTTATATTATATGTATATTTTTTTTCTAATCTTTCCTTCTTTGCTTTGATTATGACTTTATCATATTGAAGTACGACATAAAGAATTCCTTCTTCACTTGGCGCTTGAAATAACGAAAACGTGTGTACCTAAAAGCTTTACTTGTCGAATCGGTTTTTAGGTATAAATAGAAACTCTCGTCTGTAAGCCTGCGGATTGACGAAACTAAAATCCCATTTCAATATTGGTTACTACTGAAATTACTCCGAAGTTCGAGGCTTTGATACGAGTTTGTCTCAATGGAGTCAACAATATTTTTGAAAGTACTTTTACATCGATGTGGAAAGGAATCTAATATTTTAGGAGGGGTTCCCATACAACGGACGTGATTTTTTGGCCTTTTTTGCTCGATATCAATAATGGCAACAAGTAGGCACCTTAAATTTTCAGAAAGGCCTTAAATATGTGTGTAATTCAATTAATAATAATATTATTAAAAATATAAAAAAAATAAGGGGGCTCCCGCCTCCCATACAAAAAACACAATTATTGCGCTACTTGCGTGCGCGAGTCTGACTCGTACTTGGCCGATTTTTGCATACAGGCGCCATTAGGCATTAGAACATCCAGGAATACAACGTATATAAATAGTAGGTAGCTGTATTGAACTTGAAGTTTGAACCATCTTGTCAAAGTGTTGGTTCTCAAAAATTCCATTCCAAAGAATCATCCATTCGTCAAGTAGGAAAAAGATTAATAGTGCAGTCTGCGTATTATTTGCTTGCACTGGTGAGGTCCAGACTGAAATTATTTAAAAATAGTTACAGACAAAAGTTGTGGAGATGGAATCGATCGAATCGCAGAAGGTTGATGAAATAAAAGCATTAATTATTATTTTAGTGAACTTGTTTCATTTTATTAATCCACAAGCATTTTCAGTACTTAATTAAAAGTAAGTAAGTATTTTTTGCATCTTCATTATTTGATTGCAATATTTAGGTATCAGGTTTTTACTTTCTATGCTGATGGATGCTACTTATAAGTACTTTAATTACTTTTTCAGATATTTTCTTAGATAAGCGTTATACATATTTTTTATTCACGCTTTCGATCTTTGTTTACCGGTAGAAACCCATATTTAATAATCTAAATCATTTTACGGTCTAAAACATAAAAAAAACACTTATAATAAATTCTTATAAACAATTACCTTACTACTAAGCTTAGTAGTAAGGTAATTGTTTATAAGAATTATTGGCTACTAGTAGCCAGGGTCAAAGAGAATGCGAATATTTATTATATTACTCATTTTAAATAGGTACTGATGCGAAGCCAAAGTGACTCACAAGTTACTTCTTTTACTCACACCGTGTCGCTGCTGTCAAATTACGACGCCCTCTATAGTTTCTGCCGGTCCCTATGTCGTACGGTGAGGACGAGGACTGAGGTCCACTTTTAGGCTATCAGCGCCATCTAGGCTGTACAATTTAAACTAAAATAATTACAAATATTGCCAGTTAAAAAAGAAGGTAAACCAGCTAAGTATCCTTATTGTTTGGTAAAATATTAAAATACAAACAATTATTTAAAAGTTATGTTCATCTATCAGTAATTTTTAATGAAATCGTTAAAATAAAATTATTATTATAATAATGAATACAATAGTATTTAAAAACATTATAAAACAATAAACATATTTTGCAAGTTTCACAATTATTCTCAAACAACGTGATAAAAGAACGTGATTTGTACTATTAACTATTCTGTGACGTGATTAACTTGGTAGGTAGGTATGTTTTTTAAAATATTTTTGTACGTGTTTTGTACTATTTATTATACGTCTAAAATTTTCACTGAGGACTCTGTGGTGAGGTAACGTTTTGTACGGTTTTGTACCTACTGTGCAGTAGGAATGACAGATAATAAAAAACACTCTATTTATTGAGATTTAAACTACCTGTTTTTCTTCAAAATTAGGCGTTCTTTTACTATAAATATTGTAATGTGTTTTTGTGCTTTGTCCAATGACTGGTACTGTCCAATCTACTAGTCATTTGTAACCCTAAAATATAAATTATAAAACCATAGAGATATATAGATAATATGGAGTGGCCCCAAACAACATATACATTTTTTAATTATACAAATATGATGCATTTCAGCGCCAGAGCCGAAAAACTATATCGGTCTCTTTTTTTCTTGTAAACATTTGCACTTGACGAAAGAGATAAACATATTTCAATGTGATTTCAATTATGACAGCAAACGTCAACGCGCTTTACCAAATCACGGAACGTGCCACAATCCGCCATCTTTAGCGCGGAATTTCGTGGTAGTTCTGCTGTCAGATTGTTGTTTATGTTTTTGAAAATTGCGATTTTATAAGTAAATACAAGGAGTTAAATTCTCAAATTACGTAGGAGTGTGGAGAATTTACGCAACAATATGCCTGTCTGTTGCATTTTGCAGTGTGGTTCGCGGAAAACCAAAAATCAGCCCCAATTGACGCATCACAGGTTTGTATTTCGTTTTGGAGTAATAGCTCATAAAATTCATTAGATGCTAAAGTGAAACTTATCACAACGATCAATTTATGTTTAGCGGCTTGTGGTCTGTGTGTACGATGACGTCGCAGCCTTCTATGAGTCGACGGAAGTGTTTAACAGCTGTGTAGATCGCTAGTAGCTCACGATCGTACACACTGTATCGGCGTTGAGTGTCGCTGAGCGCTCGCGAGAAGAATGCGAGCGGCTTCCACACGTTGTTTACACGCTGCTGCAGTACTGCACCCATGCTGTGGTCCGAGGCATCTGTGGCTATGCTCAGTGGTGCACCGGCGATAGGATGAGACAGGGATGTCGCTTCTAAGATGCTTTTACGGCAGTCGTAGAAAGCTTGTTCGGCCTCCGGCGTCCACTCGATTATAGTGTTGTCTCGCTTCCTCTTATTGTGCAGATACGTGTTTAGTTTTCTCTGTCGCTCGGCTTGTTGCGGTAAACAGTCTCTGTAGAAATTAATTATGCCGAGAAATCTTCTCAATTCTAGTATTGTCTTCGGTTTTGGATAATTAGATATTACTTCGACTCGATCTGTAGTAGGTTTGATGCCTTGCGATGAAACTTCGTAGCCCAGAAAGTTGATTGTTGTCTTCGCAAACTCGCATTTTTCGACGTTTAGTGTTACGCCGTACTTGTTTAGGCGCTCGAGTACGTCGTGCAATAGTTGTTTGTGTTTCTCTTCGTCTTCACTGCACAACAGAATATCGTCAACGAACGCGAAACAGCCTTCGACGCCGCGGAGCACTTCATGTATAAATCGTTGAAAAGTTTGACTCGCGTTTCGTAATCCGAAGGTCATGCAGTTGAATTCGAAAAGACCGAATGGAGTGATAATGGCAGTCTTCTCGGCGTCTTCTGTGGCGATTGGAATCCAATAGTATGCCATTTTGATATCGATCTTGCTGAATATCGTCTTGTTGTGAAGTACATAGGTAAAATCTTGAATTCTAGGAGTCGGATATCTATCAGGCAGTGTTACGGCATTGAGACGACGATAATCGCCACACAC
Organism: Plebejus argus; assembly: GCA_905404155.3. Classification (NCBI taxonomy): domain Eukaryota; kingdom Metazoa; phylum Arthropoda; class Insecta; order Lepidoptera; family Lycaenidae; genus Plebejus; species Plebejus argus. The sequence continues at coordinate 18,630,957 of FR989928.1, read as the reverse complement.
TCGGAGGCTTCCGTCTTTCTTCGTGACGACGTGAAGTGGACTGGCCCACGGACTTTTAGACGGGCGGCATATGCCCATCTCCATCAGTCGCTCGAATTCTTGTTTCGCCGCTTTGTACTTTTCGGGCGGCAGAGGGCGTGCGCGCGCGAACAGCGGCGCACCGGTCGTCTCGATATGATGAGTGACGTTGTGCTTGCTCGGCGACTTTGTAGACATTGGGCGGAGTACATCCGGGTATTGTTGAAGGATGTCGTGGTAGACTTGATCGTGACTCAGGATGTGGACCGACGGCTGAGACGTGGTCACTGATACCGCGTTGATAGCTAGTTCAGTGACGCTGTCGATGATTTTCTTTCGGTGTAAGTCGACGAGTAGCTTGTAGTGACGGAGGAAATCAGCGCCGAGTATTGACGTCTTGACATCGGCTACGACGAATGACCATCTGAATGGTCTACGGAGGCCCAAGTCTAGTAGTAGATTCTTCTCGCCATATGTGTTGATTGGCGTGTTGTTTGCGGCGTAGAGCTTGCAGGTATTCGGTGTTGGCTTCGACTTTAGTATTCTTGATGCGGCGAGGACTGAGATTTCAGCGCCAGTGTCGACGAGGAAACGTTGTGAGGTGTTGCGGTCGACGACACATAGGCGGTTGCTCGCAGACGAAACACCGACGTCCGCCACGGTCGGTGTTAACTCTAGTTTTCCGAATTTCTGTTGCGTCTTGCACACGGCGATATGCATTGTCGGGCTTGATCTCCAAACTTGTAATGGTAGCGGCATAACCATTCATCTTTGTTAGTTTGATGGTTATATTGCCGTCTCATCGATCTTGAACGGGAGCGAGAGTGACGGTGATACTGCTGTCTCTGTCTTCCCTGGCGTATTTCGGCGACTTCGAGTGTTAATTTTTCGATTTGTTTGGCCATGAGTTGTATTTGCGTGGCCATGAAGATTTCGTTTGACGTACTGAGGGCTGGACCCGGCTGATGCTGATGCTGTGTCGGCGGCGGTGTTGGTGTTGATATAGCTGCGATGGTACTGGTCGATGAGTATTCTAACATTTTGTCGGCCATCGCAGCGAGTACGTCAAGCGGCGAGTCCTTGTTTACTGATAATACAACTCGCACTTGCTGCGGTAATCTGTTTAGCCACTCGATCTTGATGCCGTCTTCAGTGAGCATGTTTCCGGCGAGTTCCCGCATTCGTCGTAAGAGTTGGCTGGGCTTTTGGTCACCCAGTTCCAGTTCGCTGAGTAAATGCTTGAAGTTTGTGACTTGCGATTTTCCGTACACGTAGAGTAATCTTGTCTTGACAGCTTCGTATTTTCCTTTTTGCGGGGGACTTGATAATATGTCCGTGAGATGTCGTAGATCGGTTGATTGTAGCTGGCCTAGGACGTATCTAAATTTGTTGTCGTCGCTGGTCTTCATCGGCAGAACGAGGGCTTCAAATTGGTTAAACCATAGATCTGGGTATTCGCGCCAAAACGGTAGAAGTCGAGATTGCACAGAGATGGCGGCTAAATCGATGGAATTGACGTCGTTGCTAGTCGTTGCACTTGCAGCTGGAGGTTGTTGAGGTACGGGCAAAGCTTCGGCTTGATTTTCGATCGGATTTTCCATCTTGAAATAATATTTGTGTTCTTTTCTTGAAATTTTCTTATTCTAGTGTCTTCTTTCAAGCGTTTGTAGGCTTGAGGAGTGTTCTTCTTTTCGGGGTCACCACTTGTAAGAGTATTGGTACAGGAGATAAATGATACTCGACTGTAGGATCGGAAGTGAGTGATTTATTTACAAAACTTACGGCTATATATACAAAATCTGATTGATTAGAATGAGACAATATAATACAAAAAGATAGAGACAAAACATAACACATATGAACGAGACAAAAGTTGAGACGGGAATACAAATTATAAAAGAGACAAAAATAGAGAAGGAAGATTTAACACAGTGTGAAAGAGATAAAAACTGAGATGGGAGATCTGTGAGGGAGGACATGTGAGTGTCTGGACCTCAGCAGATTCGCACCCTCACAAATGTTACCACAAATAATATAAATTTAATGTTATTTTTGTAAAAAACGTACTATTATTCTATATTTTGTTGTTACTTGTTTTCGTAGTAAAATAGGGTTGTGCTTCATTGGAAATTATTTTAATAAATTAATTTTAAGTAAATACTTTTTTAATAGATTTCCTAAGAATGAAGGATTGCGAAGAAATTGGTTAGCGGCTGTTAGCGAGGAAAATATCAATCCTCGTCACAAAGAAAAATGTTCAGAAACGAATAATAAAATTATTTTAATTCTAATTGTTTTATTTTATTTCTTGTTTTGTTACTTTTTTATTTTATTATGTAGGTCGATTAGTAGAGTGGAACAACCAAATAACGTTAAACTTAATCAAAACATAGAAAAAAAAGTAAAAACTATACAGTTGGTAAAAAATAATAACAGGTTATTACATATTTTGATTATAATATTATTTTGATACAGGATGATAAATAACAAATAGGATAGAATTCATTTTGTAAAAGTACGAGCAAAGTCGTGTGCAACAGCGATATTTATGCTTTGCTTTAACAAATAATAATGAGTTAGTAGTATGAGTCGTCACTCGTCTCTATTATACTATACAAACTTGTTTCAGTACAGTCAAGTAATCAATCAATACTATTAGCTAATAGCTAGAATTTTCGTAGCCACCATTTTAGGGTTCCGTAATCCGTACCCAAAGGTTAAAAACGGGACCGGGGACCCTATTACTGAGACTTCAATGTCTGTCCGTCTGTCTGTCTCCAGGCTGTATCTCTAAAAACTGCTATAGCTAGCCTTCTAAAATTTTTATAGATTGTGTATAACCGTTGCCACTGTAACAACAAGTACTAAAAATAAAATAAAAATAATATTTAGGAGGGGCTTCCATACAACAAAACGTGATTTTTTTTGGCCTTTTTTGCTCGTAATTAATAATGGCAACAGCTAGGCTCTCGAAACTTTCATAACCTACCGTAATAATTTTAAGTATGTGTTATTTAATAATTAATAATAAAATGAAAACAAAATAAATATTTAGGGAGGGCTCTCATAGAGAAAAACACAATTTTTGTCTACTTTCGCACAATTACGGTACGGACTACGGAACCCTTCGTGCGCGAGTCTGTAAGTACATAAAATAATAAATATAACACGAAAGAATTTTATTTTATTATAAAAAATATTATACTAATATTTTTTGGAAAATAGTGTTAAGTGACAACCCTTATCAAAGGCAGCCATTTTTAGCGACAAGAATTGGCACGTTTTTTTTGTAGGTACTTCGTGTCCATGTATTTAGTACGTCCATGTATAAAACCCACATCATTTGGTGGCAACACTGAAACAGTGAGCCATCGCCCTGTTAACTGTGTCATGGCGGTTTGACTATTTGATGGTTTTTTTTGCAATAACTTTAAAGTTAATGTGCTTTTTAGCAGTGTGATCTTTAATTTTTAGTGTTCGAAATCATAAAATTCAAAATATTCAATAATGCGCGAATACAAAATAGTCGTACTAGGTAGCGGAGGCGTGGGAAAATCCGCCTTGACAGTACAATTCGTACAAGGCATCTTCGTGGAGAAATACGACCCCACCATAGAAGACAGCTATCGAAAACAAGTGGAAGTCGACGGGCAACAATGTATGCTCGAAATTCTGGATACGGCCGGCACAGAACAGTTCACCGCGATGAGAGATCTGTACATGAAGAACGGGCAGGGTTTCGTACTGGTGTACTCGATCACGGCGCAGTCCACGTTCAACGATCTGCAGGACCTGCGGGAGCAGATCCTCCGAGTGAAAGATAAGGACGACGTGCCCATGGTGCTGGTGGGCAACAAGTGCGACCTGGAGGCGGAGCGCGTGGTGGGGAAGCAGCAGGGGGCGAACCTCGCCAACAACCACTTCAACTGCGTCTTCATGGAGACCTCCGCGAAGGCCAAAATCAGTGTAAACGAAGTGTTCTACGACTTAGTGCGACAGATCAACAAAAAGTCCCCCAAGGAGGAGAAGAAAAAAGGGGGCAACAGAAAGTTTCACAACTGTCAACTTCTGTAAGGGTCGTGGCGCTTCCGACGCATTTAGGTATTATAATATTTTATAATTGAAAGACTTCTCGTACCCGGATTTGGCTCTGATAGTCCCAAAAGTAAACTCGGTGCGTGAGCATGGTCGGTTAATACCTGCATTTCACAATGTGCATTTGATTTGTGATCCCGTGCTGCGAGAGTGGAAAATGCACAGACCTCAAATACAAACAAAGTGATTTCAAGAAAATCACACAATAATAATTATAAATTTACCTACTCATGAAGGCATTGCCTCTACTGTAGAAACTTACTATTGTTTTTATGTAAAGAGCGAAATCCTACTTTATACACAAAGTAGTTATCTCCTTGGATTGCCTGTTTATACATTTTGGAAACACGTTTTTAAGATTCTGTGCGAGTTTCACTCTAGAAATTGCTGTATTTTATGTCTGGTGAAAGAGACTAATTGTGCTAAAATTGAGCTGCGAAACCAAAGTATTACAGTATAACTCGTCCTCTATACCCCAATAGCTCCGACTAGATTCCTCCTCCAGCCTTCTCGTAACGACCTGATTATACTGTAGTATAATGATTAATGTAGTTTTACTTTGATTTTATTGTTCAAATTTAGGATAATTAGCTCCTAATTTATGCTACATTCAGAAGTTTAAAAGTACTAAGAGTTTGACTATAATAATTTAAAGTATCTAATGCTTTTGCCATTAGATGTTTTTTATAGTATATATTCAAAATTTAATCTCTTAACTGTTTTTATAATAATTCCCTGTTAGACAGTGATTAAGTAGTAATAGGAGAATTTGTTAAAAATAATAATCTATGCATTGTGTAAATAATTATAAAATTTCCAAATATAGAATAAAAACAATTAGTGTTTTTTACTTTTTTGTGGGCATTGTAGGTAGAATGACTTGGTAATTTTGATATTGTAAGGTTTGGTAGTAGAATCCCCAATGTTTAGAACATTTTACATAAATATTTATATGAATTATATAAATTTTATAAATGGTCCTACACCAACTAGTTACTTAATGTTATTGTGAAATCCAAAGTAGTATTTAAAAAAAAATTATAAGCTTTTTCTTGGTTCAGCTTTAAAGGGACACCATTTAAATAAGTCACAATTGACTTAAAACAAAGAAGTAATGTACCTACTCATAAAAAACATACATTACCTTTATTGTTATTTATTCTACAAGACTAATTATGTATTCAAACATTCCTTACATATTTATCAATACCTAATAATCATCATAGTAACAACATAATCTGCATCATCATACTAAAATGCCTTTATCCTCTAAGAGTAAACAACTTTTTTTACTGATTCATACTTGTACGTCTATTCCTAATATGTACTTGATCACTGCTCTAACCTATTTTGTCCACTCGTCAAGTGTGTACTGCGCGGGAGTCGCCCGTAACTTAGTGCCAGCAGGCCTTAACCAGTGTATAATGTTTAATATTAAGGATACATTAAATTTTTTCAAATATATTATTGTCTTGTTATATTATAAAAATGTATGAGATGGAAAGTTGCGCAACACTTTAGGTATTGGTAACCTTCGTTAGTGAGCCTTAGATGCACCCCGCCAATGTATTGTCCGGTGTCCGTATGTTGTATATTATGACGATTGTCACTTCCTAAATAAATTTAAAAAAAATCGTTACTCTAATTGGATAAATTTTTATTACTGGCTCATTTATGTGTGACTTACCAACGTGTTGCTCCTAAAACTTTGTTGAAGTAAATATAATAGATGTTCAAATATTGTTACGGAGTTAGATGTTTCCTCGACTGTCATTTCTGTTTATATGTAAGTTACAGCACAAGGATATTGGTAATGACTTGATCTGAGTTGAATTATATTTTTATAAATATCGTGCAAAAAGAACTTGTATATTTTTATCTTTTCAATTAATAATCGACATGTACAATTAATTTTCTTTTTTTTTTGCAAATTTATCAATAAAACCAATTTTAAACTTCATTTTTGGTATGTTATTTGAAATCTTCAGTAGGTTTGAATTAAAGTGAAATTGATGATTTAATTTTGATAACTCTAGTCTCAACTCTCAATGCTATTCTATGTATGTAGTACTATGATTTGGTTCTCATGTTCATATAATATTTTATGTAGAATCAATTTATTTTCGTAGTTATGTATTGCCTGTAGGTATTTATTGCTCAATATTGTTAGTATTCTTAAGAATATAGTCAGGCCTAGACTGATTGGCTATTATGCTTATTAACGCATTTTTGTCGTTCAACTAGCCATGTTAACGCCTTGCGTCAGCTGTTATCGGATGAGTCAGCAGTCGGCCGGAGCCCGCAGCTCCCGGCCCACCGGCAATTGGTCGGAATTTCAATTTAATTAAATCAAACAACCATTATGACTTTACTACCATTTATTGAGTCGTGTATAAAAATTCCATAAAACGTGTTTCACAAATACAGGACGTTGGCGGCAAACGTGATCCCTGGAAGTCCGTTATATTTATAATAATAAATAAAGTATGTCGTCATTTACGCAAAAGGAAAATCACTCTCAAAACAACTATTTATTTACGTAGGCTAAATAAGAGATAAATTATTATTGTACCAATTATAGGGAAATAATTTTTTATTCAGTTCCTAGGTTTTCTAATTTGTTTTTGTCAACAATAGTAATATTATTATTCTACAATCTACTTGATTAGATGAGAAATGTTGGTGCATAAAGGGCGTTTTAGAATTTTTGTTAACTACTAAACATTCAGATTTCTATGATATAGGTACTAGCCATATTTAATTACCAATGCGTGTACGGTGTACTTATTTATGTTTTGCATGATCTATTTGTAACGACACCTTGCCGCCATGTGTAAAATTTGAATTCCGAAAAGTCGTGGAACACCTTTGCCGCCAACAATATAAAACATGGCAGTGGGGGAGGGCGTATGTCGATATTCTAGTAACATAAGAATTGACACAGTCCAATGAAAATGAATACGTCTATGACCTATAAACAAGCTTCTAATAATAACATTACAAATCAAGTATCAAGTTGCTCTACTGCGCATCGTGAAACTCCGTCTCGTCGAGAGACCGAGCTCACTGTGGCACAACACAAGCGTGGGACGAGATCTACAGTTGCTAACGTGTTATCACCCCCTCTGTGCTCTTATCAGCTAATATGAGGGCGTTCCCCTGAAAAAATGAACGCTCATACAACTTGTTACATTAACCGATATGTTTAAAAGGGTTTATAGCGTAATCTAATAAATTTCCCAGTAAATTACCGTGAAATCGAACGCTGATAAAAATTATCTACAACTCGGACACACGTTTACATTCGATAAATCGGAAACTAAATGTTTGGTAAAATATCTCCAAAATAGATTTAAGTACCTACTGGTGACAACTGAAATATTTCTCAAAAAAATTTAATCAAAAAATGAACACATTGTACTTATTGTATTTGTACACGCAAGATAAACGACTATTCTAATCTAATAGTCACAACAGTGCAGTGATCTAATTCATGGGTTTCACATAATTCCACGTCATTTTCACTTGAATTTGTGACCAGCAGCACGTAAACAATTCGTGTGACGGTTACCTATTATAGACGAGTAAGTAAATTTATGGGCAAAAAAGGCATTTGTGGGCGTTAGTCCAGGGAAAATGGGCATTTTGTCTATGTGACATCACGACCAAAGATAGACAAAATGCCCATATTTTCGTTTAGTTATTATTAATCTTTATGCCAATAACATAAGGATGACACACGTAGAATCTCGAGGTAAATTAACTCTGTACGGGCTTCAATTCGCCTTATTAGTGTCGATTGAGAGGGGTGACGTCTAGGGTCATCGAAGGTCGCCCACACGAGAGCGCTTAAAATTCTCGAATGCTCTAGAAACTTCTTTCATGTGAAAGTGGGCGGGCGACATTGATAAGAGTGTTACTATACACGTTCCGGACGTCTCCATATGGCTCAGAGGTAACGGACGCGGGTTCGATTCCACGCAGATGTTTACTGATTAGTGATTTGATATTATAGGTAGGTACCATAAAATTAACATACGTATAGGTAATATCAAAGCGCACGGAGTGCGCGGCCAAGTTCCAGCAGGCCGCGCGCATGCCGTGCACTATTTACACGAACGGTTTCGACGCACTTTTGACCCCCTTGTATCTCAGTGCCTATTGCGAGAGCAAAGATAAAATTTTACCTACCTAATTATATACTAGTACTTACGCAATATACCAAATTTCATACATATAGATTTGTTAGATCCTGAAATATTTCCTTGTAAAAATAGCTAATTTTGGCACTGACTCACTGACCGGTAATCAAAATTCCTAGGCCACTTCCAGTTGTCGTAGCGTTATGAAATTTGGCACACAGGTTGTTTGTTATATGTAGATTAACAAAAAATTAAGAAATTTGAGAAATTGGTCAAGCGTGAGTCGGCTCATCTATGAATTTGAGATAAAAATCGGTAATCAAAACCTCTAGGCCACTTCCAGTTGTCGTAGCGTTATGAAATTTGGCACACAGGTTGTTTGTTATATGTAGATTAACAAAAAATTAAGAAATTTGAGAAATTGGTCAAGCGTGAGTCGGCTTCAAAACCTCTAGGCCACTTCCAGTTGTCGTAGCGTTATGAAATTTGGCACACAGGTTGTTTGTTATATGTAGATTAACAAAAAATTAAGAAATTCGAGAAATTGGTCAAGCGTGAGCCGGCTCATCTATGAATTTGAGATAAAAATCGGTAATCAAAACCTCTAGGCCACTTCCAGTTGTCGTAGCGTTATGAAATTTGGCACACAGGTTGTTTGTTATATGTAGATTAACAAAAAATTAAGAAATTTGAGAAATTGGTCAAGCGTGAGTCGGCTTCAAAACCTCTAGGCCACTTCCAGTTGTCGTAGCGTTATGAAATTTGGCACACAGGTTGTTTGTTATATGTAGATTAACAAAAAATTAAGAAATTCGAGAAATTGGTCAAGCGTGAGTCGGCTCATCTATGAATTTGAGATAAAAATTAATATGTACAAGTAAATACACTGAAATAAGATGAGGAGGAAAGAAACAAATTGGTATGATTCCTTAAAAAAAGTATTGAAATCTCACCAAAAACATACCTGTTAAAACGGGGCCAAGTTCCTATTCACTAATTGTTCGCCTTAAAAAAGAGTTGAAATCCAATTCAATGCCAAGTTTAGATGCACTTCCAAATCGATCATAATCATCTTCATCAACAGCCTGATCCTAAATACTTCTAAATTTGAACTTGGCAGGTATTCATGCTAGTAGCACTTGATAATGTATAATTTTTAAATTTAAATATAAGATATCTATGTGATTAAATTAACCTGCCAAGTTCAAATTTAGAAGTATTTAGGATCAGGCTGTTGATGAAGATGATTATGATCGATTTGGAAGTGCATCTAAACTTGGCATTGAATTGGATTTCAACTCTTTTTTAAGGCGAACAATTAGTGAATAGGAACTTGGCCCCGTTTTAACAGGTATGTTTTTGGTGAGATAATACTTTTACAGTAAGTGGATCATTATTAAAATAATGTAAGTAGTTATTTATATTTCCTTGTTTGTTGGTATTTATAATATAAGTTCATATGAACTTATATTATAAATACCAACAAACAAGGAAAAGTAAGTTAAATTCATAAAATAAGACAATGGTCGAAAACAAATCCACTTGGATTGAGGCATATAGGTACTGTAACACTACTACAGAAACAATGTTTCCTGCGGAATCCTGCGTAAAGTCTGAGAATTTGTCACTTGATTACTATGAAGCTATTTTTGCGTCTCAACTCTCAATTAAGTTCTAGTCTGATATAATATTCCACTAGAAGCCTGAGTCACTCGCTTCCGTAACTCTTCCGGCTACTAGGAAGTAACTAGAAGAGATGAGTCATCCATTACTAATACTATGGTGTTTATGGTGTGGCTAATTATTGCGAAACGGTGACCTACTTTATTATGTAGAACAAAGAAACATTGGTTTAGTCATGAAAAATATTATAGCTTGATTGTCCTAGTTTTGTACGTGATTTGACGTGGTGTCGTTCTATGTCCTAAGTTTAATAGCCAATGCTGACATCAGTTTCAGTGAATAAAAGAATATAATATGTCATGATAATCTATAGTTAACTGTAACAGGCGTTAATGAAATGGCACTTAATTAATCGCCTAACAAGTATGAAATATGAATAGTAGTCAAAAGGCCATGAACTATTAACATTGTTTAACTTCGACTGTAGATTTTCCTGCATAGCCAGAGCCTAAAGTACAGACCACAAAAAGGAAGTTGATATTTTTGGTCGTTAAACGAGCTGTCTTGTCGATTCTGATTATTCGATAATTATCGATAACAGTCATAACTAATAAGCAATAGCTTATCGATAAATAATCATAATCGACAAATCGAACCAATCATCAAACATGATCGCCAGCAATCAACGCGTCAATCAAAGGCGTTTTCTCTTTTGTTTATAACCCAAGAGCCAGCGATAGCTAGACTTCCGACATTTCATTAAAGCTGAAAGTTCTCAATGTATGACCCCTATTATAGAGGTAAGAAAGACCATGGAGTTTCGGTCGCGGTTACTTTAGCGTTTACTTTAGCTTTACCTACCCTCCCCTATTACCCTATTCCTTCTTAAAAGCTGGCAACGCCCTGCAGCTCTTCTGATGCTGCGAGTGTCCATGGGCGACGGAAGTTGCTTTCCATCAGGTGACCCGTTTGCTCGTTTGCCCCCTTATTTCATAAAGAAAAAAAAAGACTGCCGGCTCTTGGGTTACTAGTGCGGACTGCGGACGCTCGATACACATTTTAATTATAACAATTAAACAAATATACAATCGTGAAATGTTGAAATTGAGTCAATCGTAGTTGGGTCACGTACTGGAGTCGGAAAAGCGTTGCGAAAGTACGCCGATATAACTATTAAACTATTGAGAAACTTGTGTAGTTTGATACGGTTTTTTTTTGTATATTTTGACTTAGGTATTTAATACTATTTTACATGTTGAATAGGCTAAAATGATCTATAATTTTTAATCTTGTATAAATTTAAAGTAATAAAACGATCCTTCTACCATAATGTTCCATAATTTTATCAACCTGATGGTAAAATGTGAACTAAAAACATATACTGTGGTTTGTATATTATTATTTGAACCCGTGACCGCTAATGTAGAAATCCGTGCAACGCACTGAGCACATAGGTAGGCGTTATCCGTTTAAAAGCTCTCTGATATAAATATTTTCTCGATGAAGTGCTTTTAAATTTTAATTGCTTTACGCTTCATACAGTTACGTACAATATATAATAGGGAATTCGATCTCCGTGTAAACTGAAAGGGCCATGAAGTGGCCGCTTTAGGAGCGAAGTTATAATTTAGATAGACTTCTATCTAAATTCTAAAACAAAGCTCACGAAATAAAAAAATGGTCGAGATCGTTTATCATCAGAACATTCGCCTAAATTTAAGCAGAAGGTTCAAACACTGTAATATTAATTGCTTTTGCTTATGAAGTTATGGCGGTTGTTTTGACGCTATAAAACCAGATTTCGTTAAACAAACTGTTTAACTTTAACCCGTCGATCGTGGAAAAACGAGACAATAGATATGGGGCTTGATGAATTAAATCACAGTTGAATAAATAAACTTCTGACAAAGTCGCCCAGACACTGGGCAAAGGTAGCATGAATACTCCTGAAATAACCATAATGAGAAACTATGATTGATGTAAATAGTTGCCTACGGTGCGAGGTGTCTAGTACTGCTAGTATGTTACATCAATGTCATATGAAACAGTGTTGCCACTTCTCATACCTTAGCAACATTAATTTCGAGTGTTACAGTCACAGAAATAAATCAAGATAGAACGGCTAAGCGGGTGGAGTACGCGTGTTTCAATCTTGCTTACTTGTGCAAGATTCGTTGAACGTTCATATTTTAGTCAGCGCGCACGTCTCGACTTGATTACACCGGAGCGGTTGTGCAAAAATGTCTCATTGTGCAGTGTCTAATTATTGTAAAAACAGAAGTAGGAAAGTGAATCGGTCAAAAGGAGGTATTTCTTTCCACGGGTAAGTTATTTGTTCTAACTAAAAGCAAAGCAAAAAATTGACACGATCGATTCCTTAGCAACGCACACGCGTCGCCGTTCTATCTTGATTTCTTTCTGTGGTTACAGTACTAAGAATTTTGTTACAATATTGAGCACTCAAACTCACTCATTATAAAGTTTTACATACTTAAAACTGTTTAAATAAGTACAATAATAAATAGAATAATGACTAGTAAATAGTAATTTATATTAGGTATTAAGGCATCTCCATCAATAGATTTAACTTGATAATACTCTCACATATACACAGAATATTAAATACAATTTGACTAGAATTTTATAAAACTAAAAAAGTATTTAAAAATTGCCAAATGAAGGCACTTTTGTAAAGATATAAACAGAGTAATGACTAGAAACTTAGTGAATAATTATTTGGCTCAGTGGTACCTATATATATATAAAGTACCTACCAACTTATGATTATAAAAATGTGTGACTTCTAAAGGCTCTTTACGTTGGTCCATGGTGGATTTCCAAAATCCATGACTGCCACCATGTTGACAGCTGCCTGTAGTGCTATCAAAGAAGTTGATCCATAGGCGGACCAACGTAATTTGGTATGTTTATATACAACGCACCTGACAGATCACGACTGACATTATGTCAGTAATTTTCCTGTGAATCAATTTCTTCGATGGTACACACAACCAACGTCGAACATGGGCCATTACAGACGAATATCTCTATACCTTCGTAATCGTCGATCATTGGATTTGAGATGAATATTCTCCAATACGAGTATTTACGAACGTAAAAAAATTCGTAATAACTTGTACTATCATGTGTACCATGGTTTTGGTAGAGAAGGCGCATTAGATGAAATACAGTTGTACACAAATACTGATGAATAATACTGAATTATTTGGAATCGAAGCTGTCGTTGAGTGGCGGCAGACTGTGCGCGAGCGTGCTGTCCAACTTGCGCGCCTCGTGTTCCAAGGTGTACGAGTCAAGCGCTGGGTCCTGTGGACATAGCATTAGGTGCATCTGCAGACCATTGAATATTTCATTATATTCGAGGAGAAGATTTGAAAATAAACGATGAGAATTGAAAAGGGGGACATATCAAAGTGTGTGATGTAATAAAGATATTATGCTACCAATGTAAATATCTCAACTTTAACGTGCGTTGCAGATTTTGAACCATTACGAATCTCGCCAGGCTCATATTCGCTCGGACTTACCACGCGGTCATTGATAAACTCTAGGCGCAGCAAGCGTTTATAGATTACTCAAAAAGTCGAATCACGATTTGTCAATTCTCTGAGTACTCCATCACGTTGCATTCGATAATTTCGACAGCAAAGCCAGATCCAGTGTACTGGGACTTAACAACACATTAGCTTAGGCACATGGCGCATGCGTCAAATAAGATTTACTCGTTTATTTCATTTCTGCCTTTGCTGTCTAAACTTTCGAATGCAACGAAGGTATATACCAGGAGTATTTCCGGTCCAAAACGACCTACAAACCTTTAAGAAGAAATATTGCGAGTGTCCGTAGGCGACGGTAGTTGCTTTTCATCAGGTGACCCGTTTGCTCGTTTGCCTCCTTATTTTATAAAAAAAAATTGAACTTGGTACCCTGACCCTAGAAGTAATGTGTGTCAACCCTCAGTTGAGTAATACCTGCGATACGGTCCGCAGCGAGTCGCCGAGCGCGGTACGTAAACGCTGCACGTCGCGCGCCGCTCGGCCGCTGCGCGCCACGTACGCCTGCCGCCGCCGCACCTCCGCCGCCAGGGACGCGCGCGTCGCCGATAACTGACACACACACACATTAATTAGTTTTTTTTATCATAATATTTGAATACACAAAATAAATTGTTTTTTGTCGCATAACACTTTTTAGGCTAACATAAATTATAAATAGGATATCGATATCTTTTTACGCTAAATAGCGTATAAGTTACAAATTGCTTAGCGGCGCCGTTGAATTGACGCACCAGTCTACTGTAGTTCCAGTTGCTACCTTTTTGGGAAATATTTTAGGTCATAGTAATGCCATAGTTAATAGTTATAAGCAGGTTGTGCAGAAACTATATCGATATTGTACCTGGTTCTCCAGCCGCGCTATCTGCTGCCTGTGGCTGGACTCGCGCGCCTCGAGCAGCCGCTCCGCCTGCAGCGCCGCCGCGCGGTACTGCTCCGCGTCACGCCCCCCGCCCCCCTCGCTCAGGAACCGCGTACGCAGGAGAGAGATCTCAGATTCCTGGATAAATGAAAAGCAAAATATTATTTTAATATAATATTCAAATATATGGAAAAAGATCTTTATTATACTTCAGGTGTTTTTGCGAAAATCGTTTTGCCGAGAGCCGGAGCACTTTCCTTGCTCCCGATATTTAAGCTACTTTCCACAGGTCACAGGTGAACAGTCCACAACCGACATGTGCTTTGCGACAAAATCCGTGTGTTCTGGGAGGTGAACATGAGTCTTACGTAATCTTAACTTTACAGAATAGGTATCACTTATATAATATCTTTAAAAAATGTAGTTAGCAATTACCTTATCTGCTATCTCCTTCTCCAACCGTCTGATCTTCATCTTCAGCTCTCTGTTCTCTATCTCGAGCAGTGCGATGTCGGCGCCGAACGATTTTTCGTAAGATTTGTCGTACGACTTATCGTAGGACTTGTCCTTGCAAGGCGTCTCCTTGTACTTGCAATTGTCTATCAGTGAATCTCCTAGAAAACACAGACAATAGCTAAATTAAAAACTGTAAATGAGGCAGTCTTTGAAACTGCTATATTATACTATTTCTCATATCATAACAAACACGTTAAGTATGGAAAAAATGTTTCTTCCTTCAACGTAACATGTAGTCTATTTACAATAATTATTTTAACTTGCAGTTCCGACTACTACAACGGCATAAAGTTTAAAATTAAAAAGCACCTGAGTCTCGATCAGCGCAGTGCAGTGTGCGGTCGGTGCTGTGCGCGCGCGGGCGGACGCGCCGCTCGCGGTCCGCACGCAGCAGCATGTCGTTCTGCGCACGCAACTCTTCACGTTCGCGCTGTACCGCGCGTAACTCACGCTCCAACTCGCCGTCGCCGCCATCTTTACTGTCCCATGACGCCATACGCAGCTGGCACTCGAGATCCGCTCTACAAGTATATTACATGACAATTACACGTGAATGCAGGCAAGTAAGTTTTTACAAGGCCTAAGAGCGTTTTCGCTATATCCGATCCTAATCCGATGCATACCACTGTGAGTTTAAATGATTTTGTGTACGTGCACAGTTCGAACACGCACACATACATGAATATCGAATTCAAGCATATAGGCTGGGGTCTGCCGCAGGAGATTACAGAGTTTACGATTACGCCCGGCGCGGCGCGGCGATCTCTCGATTCTCGATGTTCTCGATAGATGGCGCTAACAATATTGCCGTCGCTGGCTACATCGCGCTATTAAGATTTTTTTTCCGATCATGAGATTATAATAGGCTATCCGACCACTCCGCTGGGCCAGCCTGGGTCCCGCATACCCTGTCATATTCGTGTGCACGCCCCTATGTGGTTTAACGTCTATGGCGGGTAATACCTGCCATAGACGTAAAACCACAGAATATATAATTAGTACCTTACGGTACAGCAGTTTCACTCCCGAGTTTAGGTATGATAAACGCAAGCATCCGGTCACCGGACTAGTCTCAATAGGCTGGCACTCGCTCGACTTGTCGCATACGCATCGCACGCATCCGCGAAACAAAAGTAATAGTACCCGGCCGCCGCGCCGCTACTCCGCTCGCTTGACTAGATAACACGGCGACTCGATTATTTAGTCTCCACTAGCTCTACCGAGTGATCATAAATCAGGGATTTACCTTCTAACTTCACTATCGAAATTGGAAAATACATGTAGACCCAATTTCACCAACGTCTGTTAGTGCTAACAGCTTGTTAAAATGTCACGTCTTCCTTTTCATTTATATGAAAAACGAAGGAGCTAACGTGATACTAATTATTCGAGCAATAACTTTAACAGTCGTTAGTGAAATGGCCTTAGACTAAAGTGTAAGGACCTAAACTCACCTCTGAGCCTCAACGTTAGCCAGCTGGTTAGTAAGTCGGTGCACCTGGTCGTCGAGCGAGCAGTTCACTCGCTTCGCCTCGCTCAGCGCCGCTTTCGCACTCTCTAGCTTCTCCGATAGCACGCGACGCTCGTTCTCGCAGTTTGCTGGATATATTGTATAGAGATAATATAGAGATGAGTGTAAAATGTTACATGATGTGAAGAAGTTAATAGTAATCTGTTTGGCATCAAACAGCGCCTCTAGCGGCTAACAACAGAAACAAAATCAATGCTATTTATCTAAATTGCGCATTAAGGAATTTATAAAACCAGAGACCAGATGCATGATTGGTCCATGATAAAACGGACATAATAATATAAATAAGATTTATAGCAAAATATCCAAATATTTTTATGAAAAAAAGTCACAGCCAAATAAAACCTAGACTTCAAGAAGGGACTACAAGAAGGGTAGAAGACTACATAATATTATACACATTACACGCCCTAAATTATTGTCACTTTATTTTGTTACACCTGTAAATCAATAATTACAAAAGGCATACATACCAACATTCTTCTGTATCTGCCTCAACTTATCCGTGGCGTTCGCCTCATTATTCTTAGCCTCAGTCAACTGTCTAGTCACCCTGGACAGCTCAGCTCTGAGCTCCGTCTCCGCTGCTGCCGCCTTCTGCAGCGCGCCAGATAGCTGTTCCACGGTGCCCTTGAGTGATGTACACCGATCTTCTAGCGAGGCTATAGTGCGGGTGTGACCTTCGCAGCGCTCTTGGAGCTTCTGTGAACGTTTATATACGAATTAAAGTAACTTTAATTATATTATTTTAATCCACTTACTGATAAAAATACACAAGATACGCTATAATATATTATGGCCTTGTCTATCAAGCGCCTTTATCAATGTAACAGACAAGTACAAGGTTTTTTTTCGAAAGGGTCTAAGTCTGGTTAAGACCATGGTAGCTTAATCGTGACTATAACTAGTCTGTTGCTAGTTGGTTTGATGGACAAGGTATTGGCTGCCTATGCACTATTTAAAATTATTTAAAGTTAACATTATGAAGGTTTGTGAGGCTGGATTGATGGGTATTTGAGTTAGCACATAAGTTACACGGTATCCCGAAAACTATTTCAATAGGATACCATGTCACTTTATTCATTATTTGATGTTTACTCAACGATCAATTCGTAACAGTTTCATTGTAAGTAACATTAAAATATTAAATAAATTTTATTTTATCGCTGTCTCTCTCACCTGTAGCGCGGCGTCCCTGTCGCGTGCGGCGGCGGCGGCGCGCTGCACGTCGCCTTCTAGCTGCGCGCGACGCACGTCCAGGCGGGAAGCGCGGGCTAGAATATTCGTAAATAGAAAAAAGCGGCCAAGTGCGAGTTGGACTCGACCATGAAGGGTTCCGCACCAGCAATAAGGTTTATTTTTATGAAATTAAAAAGTTTTTGATTTATTTTTATATTTCAGTCGATTTAATGAGATTAAGGTTTACCATTTATGACGTATAAAAAAACTACTGGCTAGATCTCGTTCAAACCAATTTTCGTTGGTAGTTTTTATAGTAATCTACATCATATATTTTTCTTAGAATTATCATGCCCCTACTTTAGAAATTAGAGGGGGGGGGACACACATTTTACCACTTTGGAAGTCTCTCTCGCAAACTATTCAGGTTAGAAAAAAATGATATGAGAAACCTCAATATGATTTTTGGAGACATAGATACCCCACACGCATAGGTTAGATGAAAAAAATTTTTTGTTTCAGTTGTATGGTACCTATGAGGACCCCTAAAATTTTTAATAATTTTTCCATTTTTGCATCAAAATCTTAATGCGGTTCACAGACTACGTCGTCTACTTACCAAGTTTCAATAGTTTCAGAGAAAAGTGGCTGTGACATACGGACGGACAGACAGACAGACATGACGAATCTATAAGGGTTCCGTTTTTTGCCATTTTGGCTACGAAACCCTAAAAAGAAATATTTAGTACCTTTATTATATATTATTAATTATTAATAATTAAATTATACTTATATAATAAGTATAAATCATGTTCGTATTTATATTTATTATATAAAAGCTAAAATGCGCCTCATTATCTATATTGTGTGTCTGTCAGTCTATTAACTCATCACGTTTAAGCGGAACGGATTTAGATGAAATTAATTTTATGTTGATTTTTCTATTGAAAAAGTTATGTTGAACATGAGCTGTTAAGTGTTTATATTTAAAACTTCAATAATAATAGCTCCCACACCGGTTTCGTTGACGGTGGCCGGTTTCATTGAAACCAGGCCAGCTACGCAGGAGTAATTTTATAGTGCCCAAGTGTGTGCGCAATATACAAGAGCACTCTCTATTCCTTTTACTCTCATAACCCAGTGGGACGGCAGACCGACACGACCGGCGAGAGATCAGGCGCAGGACCGACTTTTTACATGCCCATCCGACGCATGGATCATCTTACTTGTCAGACAATCAGGTGATCAGCCTGCATTGTCCTAACCAAACTTGGAAATAACATGTTTCCAACGCGGGAATCGAACCCACGACCTCCAAGTCAAGAGCCGCGCTCTATAAACTTCAATAAAATGTTACCTTCAACAGCAGCGAGCGCCTCACGAAGCTGGCCTACTTCCTGCACCCGCTCCGCCAGTTGGGCGCGGAGGTTGCCAGATTTGTTCTGGAATTTGAATATATTTGCAGTCCTACAAGGATCTATTGGCACTTCAATCTCATTGGCGTGATGAATGTGATGTTCAAACGGAAATGACATAAGTTCATATTTGATCTACACGCAAATTGGTACTTGGCCACACCCAGTTTCTTCGTAGGACATGGTAGGACTGTATTTGCGTTTTGCGACACAAAAATATTGAACAGCAGTAAGTTTTATAAAATTGTATCGCGTATTCAATTTCAAACAGAACCTCATTAAGGCCCGTATAAATAGTCAGTACTTAAGATGCGACTCGGTCTCAAGACGCGGTTCGGCTCTGTGATTGGTCCAAATTTTGACAGCCAACCAATCACAGAGCCTAAACCCTGTCTTGAGACCGAGATGCATCTTGAGTACTGACTATTTATACCGGCCTAAAAATTCAATAACTTATAAAAAAAATACCTCATTTTGTGTCTTCTCCTCTGTGATGGAAGTGAGTGTAGCTTCCAGGCTGGTAATTCTGTCCCGCAAGTTACTGATCTCAATCGTTTTTGTCTGCACGGACTCGTTCTGCGAAAAATGTTTTCGTGAATTCTGAATTCTAAAATTCTACAGACCAGAAATTAAATATTATTTTTATAAAAGGCATAGCGACTGTTTATAGAGGTGAAGACCTCTACCAGCATACTAGGCTTATGATATTGTCAGAAAAACACTTCTGACCATTACGAGTAGTTGAGTAGTTCTAAATGTAATTTTACTAAAACTTACAGGAAATATGTTATTTATTATTATATTATATTATTAGCTTGATTTTAAGTATGTTGTTATTTGTGGTACTTACTTACTGAATTAAAAGAATTATATCTGTCATGTTAGTATCCTAAATGAACAAGCATACGTATACAATAGCGGCTAGCTGCACTTTCGTGCTGCTTAGGCCGCGTACACTGTCACCAAGCTCCAGCAACTTGCACAAGCCTCACCAGCTGCTTATATACGTACAAGGGCGGCGAGCTGCACGTCGCGCTGCGCGAGCGCCGCCTGCAGCTTGGCGCGCTCGTCGCTCAGGCCGCGCACGTTGCCGCTCAGCTCCTGCAGCTTGCCCTCGCCCGCTCCCTGCGCTGCACTCGCTTCTTTCAGCTGCTTCTTTAGCACGCCCACTTGAGCTTTGAAGTCATCCTACAGCAAATGAAGGTTAAGGTTATATTAAGAAAATTATTGAAATAATTTCGACGACAAAATTAAGACAAGTCTTACACTCACTTACATGAATCAAGATGTAAGTATCATACCTTGAAAGAGAAAGTTAACTTGGTGGTGACTGGTGAGCGACTTGTAATAAATCAGGCTGGCGCAAGCGGGCGTTGGTAGTTGGACCGTTCATTTTTTTTAAATAAGGGGGCAAACGAGCAAACGGGTCACCAGATGGTAAGCAACTACCGTCGCCCATGGACACTCGTAACATTAGAAGAGTTGCAGGTGCGTTGCCGGCCTTTTAAGAGGGAATACGCTCTTTTCTTGAAGGTTTGCAGGTCGTATAGGTACGGAAATACTGCTGGTGACAGTTCGTTCCAGAGTTTTACAGTGCGCGGCAGAAAGTTACGCGAAAAACGCACTGTGGAAGACTGCCACTTAATGTAAATGCATACCTTTTCTCGTTCTATCTGGCAGACTTCATGCATCAGATTTCTAATGCCTTTCTTGATCAATTCAGGGTCGACATCGATAATTTCATTGCGATCCTCAGAGTGGTCACGCCCTAGTTGTAATGAAAAAAAACTAAATGGGTATGAAAGATGTATCAAGTTTGAGCGTGGTATCATTTACATACATAACATCGAATTATATACTATTGTTTTTATGTAAGTATAGGAGACCACCGCCGACATACTTGGTATTACATAACAGACTGTTTTCCTTACCTCTATGCGGACTGTAACGACGCGCAGGGCTAGAGAGGCGGCGTCGCGCGGCGGGCAGCACGCTGCCGTCGGGCTGCACGCCACACACGCGCCGCAGCGCCGCCGCTACTGCGGATAACCTTAGTACGGCGTCTCGTCGCCCCGCCTCCGCCGACGCTAACGCCGCCTCAGTTGCACGTCCACGACCTTCACTCGCACCAAGACGAGTCTAAACAATTTTTGGGTTTTTATTTTTTAATCTATGTAAGAAAATAAAGAAACATAAGTACATAAATTCTTGACACGTAGCCAAAATTAGAACGTCAGCATCTTGTAAAGCTTTACTTAAAAGAAAGCTGTTTGACCACTAGTGTCACTCTGAATAGTAGCTGTATTGTATCTGCGCACCGGTCAGTAAAATTCAAATGCCAAATTATACCTTTAACTCCTGTATCTGCTGTGTGGCGTCGGCGAGGCAGACTTCCAGATTGTGTTTGAGTTCCTCAAGGCGACGCTCCTTTGATCTACAGTCTTCTAATCGCAGCACCAATTCCTACACAAAAATTATATGCCTTTAAAATGTTAAATTCGTTTCAATCTCTTTAGTTTTATTTACATTGTTCGACTTTATTTCTATAATATTGTACGCGCAATCCCACAATATTATCGAGACATAAGGATCACACTTAATGAGAGGTTTTGAACGTTTCTCTACAAGTCCAATCATACTGACCAGTACGATTTCACGGGTCGACGGCCTCCACGACCAAATCTCGTTTAAACACATCGGGTGTTATAGGTGGAATTTAAGAACACCTCCCACAATTACTGATTGTACCTGGTCGCGCTGTCGGCAGGCGTCCTCAAGGTCGGCGGCGCGCTGCCGCACGGCGGCGAGGTCGGCGCGCGCGCACGCCAGCATGCCCTCCAGCTCTGCGCCGTGACGCCGCGCTGTGCCTGCCTCGCCCGCCACGCGCTCGCGCTCCTCGCTCTCGTTCTGTAGTCTGAGTAGCATTTATTGTATTATTTTAAGGAAATAAGTATCCTCGGACCTTACCCAAGATATTATAATTTTTCTGATAGAGTTCGGAATCGAGAACGTGTGGGATATAAAGTATCGCCAATAACATGGCACTTAGAGATGTTTTGTGTCAACCTAGTATTAATTAAATAATTTATTTAAACACTTTAAAATTAGACCATCGTATATTATGTTTTGGGTATTCGTTTACTACATTTATTCGCGTTAAGAATACAATGATATATTATAAAATCTAAATTACCCGTGAATGCCAACCAATCAGAAAGCTGTTTTGACACAACACTTTTTTTAATACTGAATATCTTCTTAACGTCAATAGCCAACATCACATCTACTCACCGAGACTGCAGCTCCTTGATATCATGATTCGCCTGCTGCAGCGCCGCTCTCTCCCGCTGTAACTGCGCCTCGGCCGCTCGCAGCGCGCGCGTCGCGTGCTCCCCGCCCCCCTCCGCAGCCTTCAGCGCCGCCGCTAGTCGCGACAGCTCGCCCTCCAGCGTGCTGCGAGATTCCTCCAGACCTGGGGAATGGTGGTATGAAATATAGCAGATGAATAATAGCTTTGTGCACTTTGACTTGGCATTTATTAAATTATTTTGTCATTAAAACTTATTACACGACATGACAACTTTATTACATTCACATAGCGCTGAGTTTCAATCTTCTGTTTAAATAGTAACAGTTACCGAGCAGATAGAAATATTTTGTGATATGTCATTTGTAAACCTGTCGATACACCAACATTATTAACTTGTTACAAACGTCAAAGTGAATTGTTATCTCACACCGCACCAGCTATCATTGTCACTCACCAACGATCTTGTGATACGCGTCGTCGCGGGCGCGTGCGGCCTCACGGCGCTCGGTCTCGGCGCGCTTAACGTGCTCGCGCAGCTCGCGGCACGCGCTGTTATACTTGTCCCGCTCTGCCATCGCGCTGCTGAGCGTGCGGCGCGTGTCCGCTAAATCCTTTCGGAGACCCTCCGCCTCGTTTTCCACTATAAAACAGAAATTATCTTGACAACTTTTTAGAGGTTTATTTCATAAATTATTAAAAACAAATCAATCGTTTAACGATCTTTTGGTGCATGTTCACTATAATGCTGTCGTTCAACGACAGCCGTTGTGTGTGTACTATGTAACCGTTGAACATTCACGCCCTCCTATAATACATAGCATTAACGTTTTGCATGTGCCACGAATTAGGAATTATCGTTGGTATTATTTCCGCTGATTCTCATGGACGCCTTCATGACAAGTCATCCAAACCCCACGTCATCTGTAGTCTCCCTAATGTCGGTCAACTAACCCTCCTTAAGTTTCCTCAACGTGTCTTGCAGCTGCGCATGCGCGGCGTCGTACTTGTCCTCAGCTAGTGCCAGCTGCGCGCGCGCCTCCTGACCCTCACGATGTAGTGCCTCCTTCTCCAGGTGAAGTTCCTTGATGCGAGTCTCCAGCCGCGCACACTCGTCTTCCGCAGCCGCTCTGAGTTTACAGTTACAAAGTCAAAATAGACATTTACAGTACAGTTTTAAACTCAAAATAGATATTTAAACTAAGTTACCTATTCCAAGTTCGAAATACATAACACAAGGTATTTTGTGGCAAAACAAATAGAAATTTCGTACAGTGACTTACTTATCCTACTTCTATTTATGAAAACGCGATAGAAAAACAAGCATTGCGAAAAGTAGCGAACTTTGCGACCGGAATAAACTGTACAGGCAGATTTTGACGCAATTAAAAGGCAGAAAATATAATATGAGAAATTTTTACAAACAACGTAAAACACATGGCTTATAAAATGTTCTTACTTAGCCTCGTCCAGTCTAGTCTTAGCCGTAGCAAGTTCGTCTTTCAACGCAGCGATGGCGGCGCGATCGGCGTCCGCGCGTGCGGCGGCGTCGCGACGCGTACGCTCCAGCTTGCCGCGCTCGCCAGCGGCTATACGTCGCTCTTCTTCCAACCGCTCGCATAGAGCTTGATGCTCTTGGTGCGCTAAAAATGGCTCATATTTATAGCAGTAGGTAAGTTACAAAGGAAGTGACAGATAAACATTAATGTATATTGTATACGAAAATACGCGTCTCCTATGAGCGCGGCCTTGCCAACACCTACTTAGATATATTTTTATACTGTTAACAAACCCAAGTGATAATACTTTAGGGTGTGTTATGAGTATGTGGTATTTATATTATTGAGTTAAGAGCCCGGGCTACCCTCGAAATTCTCATACAAACGGAATACCAAAATCATTTTCTCATACGAAAATGTTTAACATGTTTGAGTTATTTTTCAGCTTAAAATAGTAATTACCTAGGGTCCTAGCCAAAAATTTACTACAAAATATTTATACACTAAAAAATATAAGCGATTACATTTCATGCATTTTGACGCCATTAACGACATACTTTCCGCACACTTGTTTTATATTAAAAACTCATCGAATCGTTACGTATTTTTTCTGGGACCTTAGCTTATATTGTGTAGTTACAGAATGTCTTCAAAATAATGGCAATATAATAAATTTTCATTCATCATTTTTGGTATTCGTGAACGCGGCGCAATTTCTCTATAATTTCCAACCTGGTATAGTGCCGATCCGCTCGCACGTCAGAGCGCGGCGGCGGGAAGCGCGGGCGGCGGGGTGGGGTAACCGGTACACGTGATGTGTGTGTATTCAAGTACAATAATAATTATTCTATCAAGCCCCAAGCGGTCGCATGCGACCGCGCGCGCGATAACAGTAGATTTCCAAGAATCCGCGATCGAGAGAATATTATTATTGTTGTTGTTTTGCATATTAATTATTATAATGTTGTTTTGATAGTTTTTTGTGATACTTGAAGATAATTGCTTGAACAAAATAATAATGGATAAGTAATAATGGATACCGAAAGATGGGAATTGGGGTTTGGGATGTATCACACAGTAAGTATATTATAATTTAAATTAATATATTTTTTTATGAAATAAGGGGGCAAACGAGCAAACGGGTCACCTGATGGAAAGCAACTTCCGTCGCCCATGGACACTCGCAGCATAAGAAGAGCTGCAGGTGCGTTGCGTAATAGGGGAGGGTAGGGATGGGAAGGGAATAGGGGTGGGTAGGGAAGGGAAGGGAATAGGGGAGGGTAGGGAAGGGAATAAGGGAGGGTAGGGAAGGGAATAGGGTAGGGGATTGGGCTTCCGGTAAACTCACTCACTCGGCGAAACACAGCGCAAGCGCTGTTTAACGCCGGTTTTCTGTGAGGACGTGGTATTTCTCCGGTCGAGCCGGCCCATTCGTGCCGAAGCATGGCTCTCCCACGTCTCTTATCATAATATTATGAATTTTCTTATCTAGAGTATTTTGAAAATAACGATCAGGTCAGGAATAGCGATGGGGTATTTTTCTACTATTTAGAAGGCCGACATAATAATATTACATTATGAGACTTCTCCTAAATCCTAACTGTAAAATGTTTACTAATTTAAATAAATACTAATACTAGCTGTCGCGGTAAACGTTGCTTTGCCATAATACAGTGTGTAACAAAAATAAGTGATAATACTTTAGGGTGTGTACATGTTCCTTGTAGTGAGTTCACTGTGAAAGTAGCAGCGCTGAAAGAAAAAAAAATTTCACTTTTGTATGGGCAAGGAACGTCGCGAGTTTCCCCATACAAAAGGGAAAAAAATTTTGGTCTTTCAGCGCTGCTACTTTCACAGTGAACTCACTACAAGGAACACGTACACACCCTAAAGTATTATCACTTATTTTTGTTACACCCTTTTTAGGGTTCCGTAGCCAAAATGGCAAAAAAGGAACCCTTATAGATTCGTCATGTCTGTCTGTCTGTCTGTCTGTCTGTCTGTCTGTCTGTCCGTCCGTCCGTATGTCACAGCCACTTTTCTCCGAAACTATTAGAGCTATACTATTGAAACTTGGTAAGTAGATGTAGTCTGTGAACCGCATTAAGATTTTGATGCAAAAATGGAAAAAATATTAAAAATTTTAGGGGTCCCCATAGGTACAACTGAAACAAAAAAAAAATTTTTTCATCTAACCTATGCGTGTGGGGTATCTATGGATAGGTCTCCAAAAATCATATTATTGAGGTTTCTCATATCATTTTTTTCTAACCTGAATAGTTTGCGAGAGAGACTCTTCCAAAGTGGAAAAATGTGTGTCCCCCCCCTCTAATTTCTAAAGTAGAGGCATGATAATTCTAAAAAAAATATATGATGTAGATTACTATAAAAACTACCAACGAAAATTGGTTTGAAAGGGATCTAGCCAGTAGTTTTTTTTATACGTCATAAATAGTAAACCTTAATCTAAATTTCATTAAATCGACTGAAATATAAATCAAAAATATTATAATTTCATAAAAATGAACCTTATTGCTGCTGCGGAACCCTCCATGGGCGAGTCCAACTCGCACTTGGCCGCTTTT
This sequence comes from Plebejus argus, assembly GCA_905404155.3. Lineage (NCBI taxonomy): Eukaryota > Metazoa > Arthropoda > Insecta > Lepidoptera > Lycaenidae > Plebejus > Plebejus argus. The sequence goes on along the minus strand of FR989928.1, from coordinate 18,604,610 downwards.
TAAATTATAAAGTATTTCGCCCATATTATTTTATTGAGGTGACTAAATAAGTACCTATGTTACCATGGCAACGTCCATCGCTATCCCGTCGCACAAACAATGGTCGCCGCCAGTCTCGAGTTGTAATAATTTACATACTATTATATTATATTCAACAATTAATGCACTTATCAATATAAAAAGTACCCAGTAGTAGATTCTCAGACCTACTGAATGTGCGTATAAAATTTGGTAAAAATCAATAAAGCCGTTTCGGAGGAGTACGTAACTAACATTGTGACACGAGAATTTTATATATATGTTACGGCTAATAGGCGAAGTGCGGCTACACCTAGTTCTACCCGGCTACAACTAGGTGCAGCCAGCCACATGCGGTTAAACTTAGGTATATCCTACTTATCTTCGGTTACAACTAGATTTAGCCTTTATTATAGCGGCTAGAACTAGGTACAGCCGCACACTGGTGGTTAAACTTAGGTGTATCCTATTTATCATCGGCTAGAACTAGGTTTTCAGTTCAGTTAAGGATTTTGGTTTTATTTTGAGATTCGTATCTTGCGTTTCCTGATTGATTCGATTTTGTACCTACCATCACCCCGGTATATGAGTTATCATAACCTAGACAAGCCATAAACCATGCCAATCCGAAACAAGATTAAGGGCCTGTTTCACCACTTCCTGATAAGTGACGAAAAGGCTATCCACCAAATAACTTGACAGACCCAGTATAATGGAGAATCTGTCAAAAAAGTTGTGAATGGCACTTTATCGGGAAGTGGTGAAACAGGCCCTAAATACTCGTAATTGTGTTGTTGAATAATATTATGAACTGAAATGAAATTTCGCCGTCTAATGTGGAGAGGACTCTCCATATTAAGGGTGAAGCCAAACGAGCGTAATTTGTGAGTCGTGAGTCGCAGAATTTCTGTCGGGCAGAATTCTGCTGCATTCAGTTTCATACAAAAGTCCTGTTTGATTCACACGAGCGTAATTTTGTGAGTTGTCATTTGTATGAAAAGAAATTCTGCCCAGCAGAAATTCTGCGGCTCACGACTCACAAATTACGCTCGTTTGGCTTCACCATAAAAGACGGAATTTAACTCTAGTTGATTTTTTCATAGTTAAGAAGGAAAACTTTATCTTTTATGTTTATTTTTTTATCTTTGCGCTAAAGATGTCTAGTTCTGTTAGTTTATAAAGAGAAGATTTATAACATTTTGTGTTTTAACAATATTACTTATGATAACGCCATTTTTTGTTAAAAGATATTTGCCTGTCAAATAATAAATAATAAGTGTCACTTAAACGTCCCTGTCTTTTATTTATTCCATGTAATCGAATCAATCAGGAAACGCAAAACTAGAATCTCAAAACAACTGAACTGAAAACCTAGTTCTAGCCGATGATAAATAGGATACACCTAAGTTTAACCACCAGTGTGCGGCTGTACCTAGTTCTAGCCGCTATAATAAAGGCTAAATCTAGTTGTAACCGAAGATAAGTAGGATATACCTAAGTTTAACCACATGTGGCTGGCTGCACCTAGTTGTAGCCGGGTAGAACTAGGTGTAGCCGCACTTCGCCTATTAGCCGTAACATATATACCTATAAGATGTACTAAAATATATTATAATGCGAAAGTTTGTCTGTCTGTACTCTGTTATCTTTTCACGCTAGAATGGCTGAATCGTTTGAGATGAAAGGTACTATTTACTAAGATACTTTGACTAGGAAAGGATATAGGTAAAGGTTACAATATTATTTTTTGTTGCGAGAAAATGTACGGTCTCCACAATTCCCCTTCATTTAGTCTTCTATATATAAATAAAAAAAAGTACTTAATAAATTACAATATTATACATATTATGTATAATTAATTTCGTTAGTCTCGCTAAAACTCGAGAACTCCTAAACAGACTTGCTAATTTCTGTCTTGAAATAATTATATATAGCAGAAAATTCGCGCACATTGTGACTGAATGCCGATGCATTCCGTCACAACTCACAATGTGCGCGAATTTTCTCGTAAAATCTCGTCGGGCTGCATTTTTAAAGTTTTATAACCTATCGCGTATGCGCTCTAAACTTGCATGAAAAAACCGGCCAAGCGCGAGTTGGACTCGCCCATGAAGGGTTCCGCAGCAGCAATAAGGTTTATTTTTATGATATTAAAAAGTTTTTTTATTTATTTTTATATTTCAGTCGATTTAATGAAATTTAGATTAAGGTTTACCATTTATGACGTATAAAAAAACTACTGGCTAGATCTCGTTCAAACCAATTTTCGTTGGTAGTTTTTATAGTAATCTACATCATATATTTTTGTTAGAATTATCATGCCCCTACTTTAGAAATTAGAGGGGGGGGGACACACATTTTACCACTTTGGAAGAGTCTCACTCGCAAACTATACAGGTTAGAAAAAAATGATATGAGAAACCTCAATATGATTTTTGGAGACTTATCCATAGATACCCCACACGCATAGGTTAGATGAAAAAAAAAATTTTTTGTTTCAGTTGTACCTATGGGGACCCCTAAAATTTTTAATACTTTTTTAATTTTTGTATCAAAATCTTAATGCGGTTCATAGATTACATCTACTTATCAAGTTCCAATAGTATAGCTCTAACAGTTTCGGAGAAAAGTGGCTGTGACATACGGACGGACGGACAGACAGACAGACAGACAGACAGACAGACAGACAGACATGACGAATCTACAAGGGTTCCTTTTTTGCCATTTTGGCTACGGAACCCTAAAAAAATACGTCAGACATGTATGAAAAAACAGACAGACAGACAGACAGACACTTTTTCGCATTTATAATATTAGCCTTCCTCGATAAACGGACTATCTAACACTGAAAGATTTTTTTCAAATCGGACCAGCCATGAGCTCTTATAGCAGTATTTTTAATATTACTTTCAGATTTCGCACAAACAAAAAACATAGCTATGATTATATAAATAGAGATCATGTTTGTTTATGCGAAATTCAAAAGTACCTAATATTAAAGTAATCTATATAATATAATATAATATATTATGTATATAAAACTCAAAGGTGACTGACTGACTGTCAACGCACAGCCCAAACCACTGGACGGATCGGGCTGAAATTTGGCATGCAGGTAGATGTTATGACGTAGGTATCCGCTAAGAAAGGATTTTGATAAATTCTAACCCCAAGGGGTTCAAATAGGGGATGAAAATTTGTATATAATAATACTTCTTGACGCGAGCGAAGCCGCGGGCAAAAGCTCGTAAGTCGTACTGCTATAAGAGCTCATGGTAAGAGGGTAGTAGTTCCTAAGATTAGCGCGTTTAAACAAACAAACAACCGCTTTATCATATTATATAATATATAATGCTATACACCAGATGTTAAGTTGGAAAACACAGTTAATAATAATATGAAGTAAGTCCACTAAAGAAAAAAGTTGGATACAAAATCTGACCCCCTCTTTGGTCCCCAGAGAGGGTTGGGGGGGGGGGATTATTTTTATACACCAGATGTTGAATTGGAAGAAGACAAATATGTCTGTGAAAACCGTATGCAAATCGGATCAGTACTTTTCGTGTTAAACGCCCCGCCTTGGTGACGCCCACTATCGTAATATTTTAATTTCACCATAATTTCAAAACTAAACGTCCGATTTTAATCATTCAAAGACCAAGTATTATCTACATAAACTGTACTTAGTGATGAAATAATTTATTTTGATAAGGATTAATAGCATAAGTAAAATAAACGCCTTCAAATGTAGTCAAAAAAAAATTCAAGATTTTTAAATAAAAAAATGGTTATTGTGCCTAACTCGACATAGATAGGTATAGTGTGTCGCGGACTTTTTTGTAGATATTTATAAGATCTACAATTACTTAGAACATTTTATGGTTCTATCTTTTATAGTTTAGGCAGCGTACGCAAAATAAGTAACTTTTCTGGTTGATTTTTTACTCCTTGCGTCCGAAAAACCCAAATATCTTACGGAACCCTATTTTTTTCCAAAGTAAAATTTAGCCTATGTTCAGCAGAAATAATGTAGGATTCCAATGTCTTGAAAAAACATTATGTTTCCAAAGGAAGCTAAGTACAAGAATATTTTTCTAATTCCGCGCGAGCCCGTGTTGAATGACCTCGCACGCACACAGCTGCTGTATACTCAATAAAATTACTCTGAATGGTGCCGTGCGGAGCGTGAGGTGCACGCGGGGCGCGGGGTACCTCGCAATAGAGACAGCGATTGATCGGGATAATCCGACTCGTCACGAACCAAAAATGGTCCGTTTCTTCTTCGGCTCTCTGAGTGCTTGCATACTAAACTTGTAATAATACAATTACTTAATTTTCACAATAATTTATTTTCTTCCCAATCTGAGCCATATTTTTTTGACTTTTATAACTGTCATCATAAATTGTCACTGGTATGTTATTAATTACAAAGGAGGTTTACAGAAGAGGCCTTATTCGACTGAACATACCGCCCACCAAGGACATTTAGTAATGTCCTTAACTACTAGACACTGACAGGTATAAAAAATTAAAACTAACAAACAATAAAAACTAAACATAACCGCCCACCGTAAGCTTAGTGCATTAACTAAATAAATTTACTTTAATAAAATCTCACATACCTTCAACAATAACAATAAAATATTACTATAAAACAATTAACAAAATCGTGGGTCGTTTAATTAAAGAGCCGTTGCATTTGAGAGTTACAACCCGCGTGAGCTGATCACTACCAGGGTGTTTAGTAACTACCCGTCCCATAAGCCACCTAGCTGGAGGCAAACCGTCCTCCTTAACTAACACTACATCACCCACGTTGGGCTCAGGCATTTGTTTTGCCCATTTGTATCTCTGCAACACGTACGTGAGATATTCGTCGGACTCGGACCAGCCTTTCAGAAATGTTGCACCATTCGCTGGGCAACCTGCCATCGTCTCATTGATAACCAAATTTGTGAAATAATGATTATGTGGCAATATAATAGGATGTTTGACATGTAATTCCAAATTGGCATGTTCTATACGACCACTAACACGTAAAATTCCTTCTTCATCTATTATAGGACATAATGACTTTAATTTAACTCTAGCTTTAACATGTCCTACTTTCTTATTATCTTTAATTTCGTCTTGAAATTCCTCTTTCTGTACATGTCTTATGCAAACCTTTAATGCGTCTTCTATCTCTTCACTCTGTAGATACTCTTTAAACCCTTTCCTACTCTTATCTTGTCTCTTAAATTTCAAAACTCTTCTACAGTAAACTGTAACTCGCACTAACTTATGTAAGGTCGAATACTTTGTCCACAAAGGAAGTTCTTCTACATTATCTGTGACAACATATTTTTTAATAGCTCTTTGCTCCATATTTGTTGCTATCGACCTAGATCTTGTGTACTCTATTGACTGGTTTCTTAGCCAAGATGGACCCTGAACTGTTTTAAATTTATCACATTCTCGATTCCATGTTATTCCTAATATCTTCATCACCTCATCACATTTAATATCCTTATCCTTTCCATTCCTGTCCTCTCCTCTTTCAGAAATTTCCCTATTTAACTCTTTACAGCTACTCACACACTCCTGCAACTGGAATCTACCACTGGTAAGTATTTCCGTTACTTCTTTATATATCTGTAATCCTTCTTGTACTGATTGAGAACCTGTCATTAAGTCATCCACATAAAAGTCTTTTTTTATTATTTTAGATATTTTAGGATTATGAGCTGCTTCATCAGTTGCTGTTTGCTGCAAAGTCTTCACTGCGAGGTAAGGAGCCGAAGCTGTGTCGAACGTTACCGTTAATAATCTGTATTCTTCTATTTCAGATCCTGGATCATCACGCCATATCAATCTCTGGAAATCAGTATCTTCAGAAGAAACTTTAACCTGCCTGTACATCTTAACAATATTAAAACAGATACTAATGGGGTGCATTCGCCACCTCATAATGATATGCCGCAGTGGCGACTGCAACGTAGGACCTACCAAGAGATTATCGTTTAGAGATACTCCATTTAGTCCTTTCATAGAAGCGTCGAAAACAATACGCACCTTGGTCGTCAACCTGTCTTCTCGCACAACTACATTATGTGGTATATAAACTGATATATCTCTTTTAGGATCATCACGTGGAACTCGTTCAATATGACCAAGATTTTTGTATTTCTTGAATACCTCTGCGTAACGCCATTCTAATTCTGGATTTTTCTTGACTTTAGCTTCTACGTGCATAAACCGCTTAATAGCTAAATGTCTAGAACTTCCATAATATGAATACTGCGGATTTTCATCACGAAATGGAAGTTTAACAACATAATATCGTCCATTGTCATCTCTGGTTGTAGTTTTAGCATAGATTTCTTCACACCGTGATTCATCTTCGGATAAAATTTTACATCTAGTTCCAGGTGTAACCGATTCTATCTCCCAGAATTGCTTAAGGATTGCGTTTTCATCAATCTGATCTGAATCGCAAACTACTAAATGATGACAATTGATTGCATCACTCGGCGACGATATCTTGCCTGACAAAATCCAGCCTAATGCTGTGTTTTGTGCCACAGGAAAGCCCGGTGGGCCTTGTATTAAACCATCTCTCAAAATCTGGCCGTAAACTTCTGCGCCAAGTAGAATATCAATTCTACTAGGCGTGTGATAAGCTGGGTCTGCCAAGCTTATTGCTTCTAACTCAGGCCATTGACTCGGTACAAACTTAGTAGATGGCAATAGAGACGTTATGTTCCTTAGAACATACGCCTTAACTTGAAAACTAAAACTTGGATCTAGGTGTGAGTGGATTGTCACTGAAACAGTGTTCTCAGACGCTAGCGCGCCGTTCTCACCACCTATTACTGAAATCATTGATTTCACTGGCGTCCTTTTGAGTCCAAGAATTTGAACTGCATCTTCAGTTATAAAAGACGCCTGCGATCCCTGATCCAGCAAAACTCTAAGGAGTTGTGTTGACCCGTGACTAGTCTGTGCTTCGACAAGAGCTGTAGGCAACAAAACCTGTGATGAAACTGACTCCTTAGAAAAATGCGAGATTACACTTGTGGTTGGTTCACCATCCGACTGCAATGCCTGAATATTCGAAACCGCTGAATTGTCACTTACCTTTGCAACGTTGTTGCAGGCGGTCGAATTTGAGACAACTTTAGGATGCAACAACGAATGGTGCTTCCGCTTGCATATGCGACACGAAGCATTATATCTACAAAACTTGGCCGCGTGGTTGGGACCTAGACAATTAAAACATAATCCACTATTTTGGATGAACTGTTGACGTGACTCGTAACTCTCTTTTGCAAACTTTTTACAATTGCTTATTTTATGTTGTTCCTTACAAAATTCACAAGAATAATGAATCACATTGACATTATTATCAGGGTTTACAACATGATATACCTTAGCTGACTTACTGTAACTTGCAATCACATTTGGTTTCGACTTGACTGACTTTTCATCAAGAAATTCTAGCGCCCGAAATCTAGCTTCCAAAAAATCTTTGAACTGCGATAGCTTGGGAAGTTCGTCAGATGTGCTAATTTGAGTTTCCCATTGCTTGCGGGACTCATTGTCTAACTTCGCGCTCATTATATAAATTATCAGAATGTCCCAAGAGGTAACGTCAATTCCAAGATTTTTTAGACCATTTAAACACTCCATCGTAGTGTCTAACAGACACTTAACAGACCTAGAATTATTCTCCGTCACATTACCTTGAGTCATTAAGCGCTTCAACAAACTGTTCGACAGAAATCTTTTATTGTTGTATCGGCCTTTTAACAGAGTCCAGCATTCTTCATAATTAGATGAAGTGACAGGTATGTGTCGAACAAGTTGTTCAGCCTCACCTATCAACAAACCCTTTAAATAATGCAATCGTTGAACATTATCTAAACTTTCATTCTTGTGAATGAGTGATTCAAACAAATCTTTAAACGTTGGCCATTCTGAATAATGACCAGAAAATTTAGGTATAGAAATTTTTGGTAATTTGACACTATCATTAGAAACAGACTTGGCTTGGACTGACTTAACTGAATTACTACCTAATCTCTCCAGATATTCCTTTAATTCACTTTTATAATCTATGTAAATTTCTTCAACATAATCATAAATTTCATCAGTAAAATATTCATCTTTAGTTTGACTATCTAAAGAAGCCGTTCGAATAATTTCATTGTGCGTATTTAAGAATCCGTCCCAAGTTTGCTCAAGTAGATCTAACCGAGTACTAATATACCCATGTGTAATTCTGTCCTTAGGCGATTTTCTTAAATTTATTCTAGCCTTTTCAATAACAGACTTCTTATTTATTTGCAATTTATATAGCGCCTCCATTATCTTATGAAAATTTTACAAGTGTCAAGAAATATCTGAATTCCAAGTCCTAACCTTGTAAGTAACTTCACTAAATAAAAATTCTCAAAATTTTACGAGTATGAAAATTTCCGAAAAAATTTAACAAGTATTTTAAACTTAATACAAAATCAAAAATCGGGCATAGGTTCCCCGTATGAACACAATTTCTTAACCCTCAAGTACTAAATCTATTTAAATTTTCTAAGTTCCAATTCACTAATACTTAGGGTTCAAAATTGTCTATACTTATTTCGCTTCGATTATTCTCTTTATAAATGGACTGTAAAATGTACTCACAACTTATTCACCACACTTATCCGTTTCACTGTTGAAGACCTCTATCTTCAATCCTCTGGAATAGTACAGCCTGGCACCACCTTCCGACGATCCGTCCAACTCGCTGCGCCCCTTGGCGCCGTCCACCGGAACTGCCTCTTGTCACCAACTTGTCTGCTTGGTTTGGCGACAACTGCCACACTTACAGTGACAGTGGTACCAACTGCAGCTTCACCTTGCTGCACGTTGATACTTCAGTACCGACGTGATGCTCTTCAATGCCGATCTAACATTGGTTTCCACGCATTGGACAAAAACCACCGGAATCCGGATCTTCAAACACCAAAATAATCCTGTTCGTCATGGATCAAAATGATGCGGCTCGCCATGTACCAAAAATGGTCCGGCTTTTATCCGGCTCGAAGGACCAAAAATGATCGGGATAATCCGACTCGTCACGAACCAAAAATGGTCCGTTTCTTCTTCGGCTCTCTGAGTGCTTGCATACTAAACTTGTAATAATACAATTACTTAATTTTCACAATAATTTATTTTCTTCCCAATCTGAGCCATATTTTTTTGACTTTTATAACTGTCATCATAAATTGTCACTGGTATGTTATTAATTACAAAGGAGGTTTACAGAAGAGGCCTTATTCGACTGAACAGCGATATGTATAAAACTTGTGGCGCTAGTGTCGAGCTTGATTTGAGCGGCCGGGTTACCCGCGCCCTTAACTGTGAAAATAGCAGTGCTGAAAGTGTTTTTTGTCATTTGTATGGACAAGTGCCCTAGCGTCATGAGTTTGCCCATACAAAAGTTTAAAAAGTTACTCTTTTAGCACTGCTACTTTCAAGGTGAACTCAATATAAGGAACACCTACATACCCTATAATATTATCATTTCGTTTTATTACACCCTGTATATCACATTGGTTACATCTGTAAGTAATTGATTGTACCCATAAGCAACGCCTGCTGTTTATCATTCTCAGCGCGCAGCATTGCCTCGTCGTGTTGCAGCATGAGCTGGTCACGTGCCGCCGTCAATCGCCTCTCTCGCTCGCGCGCACCGCTCTCCACAGCTTCCTTCTCGCTCGTCAGCGCCGCTATCGTCTGGTTCAGTTTCTGTTCGAGCGCTTGGCGCAGTTGTTCCTGGTGTGTGAACATTCGTAGTTAGTTCGACAGAGTGATAATGCATCTTGAAACAAGCGATTGGCAGCATGTTATGTTTTTTTTTTTTTTCGTCTGTTGCATTTCTGTCACAAGGAAACAACGAGGAAATTGATTCCTAGGAAGTTGACAAATCAATGTCATTTGGTCGGATCATGTCAATTCAATGTTAATTGTGATCTGTTGGCTGGGTTTGACGTAACACGACCAAATTCTTGCTCCTTGGACACCCGTATGACGTCATACCTTCTCCTCCTTGAGCTTGGTGATGTTGTCGGCGGTGGTGCGGTTGAGGTTGGCGATGAGCTGCTTGTACTCCGCCTCCTTCTTGCCAGACTGCTGCGTCATGCTCGCCTTGGTCTCGCGCAGCTTCTTATCGCTGCTCTCCAACTCCATCGTCAGACGAGTTATTTGACCTGTACAAAAATTAATAATCACAGTTTTATGAGTTTTTTACAACACAATTAACGCCTGCAATATTTTTTGCACAGATTTATATTATGTTCTTCAGGTTTTTCTCTCTCACTCCAGCGCTTTACTCTCACCTTTAAAGTTCTCCTGCAGCACGAGCGCCTCCTGCAGGTCTTGCTCCAGGCGGGCGCGGCGGGCGTCGGTGTCCTCCAGCAAGCTGGACGTGTCGAACAGCGCCGCCTCCAGCGCCTCCTTCTCCGCCCGCAACGCTGCTAGACCTTCGCTTAGATGCTGTTTATCGCGCTCTAGATTGTCTATACACATCTATGGAACAGTAAGGACAGTTATTGGGATATATACAGGGCGATAAATTGGGACAATAAAAGATAATATATTAAAGGCAGGAGAACGCATACTCTGCCGGGCGGCAGCGTGTCGGGGCGGAGCGCGAAAAATTCGTACAAATTGAAATATAATATCGCACAATGTGTGGGCCGCAGCCGATCGCATTATTGCGAGGCATTTGTACTGTTCCAATGCTATAGATATTTATGAGCAATAGTAAGTAGCTAAGGTACAGATCAGACCACTACGCTCCATCATTATTCATTAGTTATCACTGCTCTCATCTCTTTCTCTCTCTCTCTCTCTCACCTGTCTCTCCTCCCCATGTTTGACGTGGTCGTCTATGGTCCTGTTCAGACGGGCCACAGTCTCGCCCGCCTGCTCCAGTCGCTGCGACAGTCGCACATTCTCCTCCTGTAGTGCATCCCGCTTGCGAGCTAATGTGGACAGCTGCGAGCTAAGTTCTCCGCGTTCCCTGTTACGTAAAATATGGACTTTGAGTAGGGCGTAGATCTTTTGTTTTCCATAAATATATAATAACAGGCGTATTGTAATGTTTCCACCTCATTCAATATTGCTTTTTGACAACAATAGGCATTCGAAAAAACGTGCATCGAACGTTTTTTAATTCATCAAGCCCCATACGGTCACCGGTGACCGAGAGAGTCTCGTTTTTCCATGTTCGACGGGTTAAAATGCAAAGTGACATCACACTTTTTTTGAAACCATAAAGTTTGGCAACATTTAAATGTTTTTTTTATTTTTTAACATACTAGTGATTTTTACCTACATGAAATTAATTTAAGCAATTATAAAAATACTGCATCTACCAATTCTGCATCTCCTTTGATTTTCCAGCAGTTTTTTTTAACCCTAAATGAATATTGAATCCCAAACAACCCAAGGGTAAACCTACCTAACAACCTGTCGCAACTCCATCTCAACTTTCTCCCTCTCTCCCTCTAAGCTCTTGATCTTCTCATATAACGAGGCCTTGTCCGCCTCCAACTCAATGCGGTTCTGTTCCGCCGCTAGCAACTCTTTGCGTAAAGAGTTGAGGTCACTCTGCTGTTCTAAAGACTGGCCCGATAGTGACGATTTCTCGTCTTCAAGCTAGGAAAAGTTATAGAAGATTACACAATATAATACATATCTAAAATCATCTACATAAATCCGGTCGCCAAATAAATAAATTTCATAGTAACGGAAGGACTTTTAGACTGTAGGTAGGTAACAAATAACGAATTAATGTCGAGAAATTAAAGCTTCTTTCACTATTTTGAACACAAATAGATCCGGTATTTTGCTAAGACAAGTTGCATATAAGGCATTCTTTCAGCTCTAAAGCAGGCCATAAGCGTAAGGGTGTACCTCACAGATTTGCCTGTGCAGTTACGCCTGTCAGGCAAAGTTGAGGCAAAACCTGCCCAGTTCTGTAATATAGACGCTCCGATTTACCTGAACAGTTGACCTGTTCAGGCAAACCTGTCAGGTACATCCTTGCGTTCATGACCTGCTTAAGCAAAATCATCTGTTATGGTACAATGTAACATTTTCATAAGTAATTACATGTTTGATGTCCTCCTGCAGCTTCTTCTTGTCACACTCTAGGTTGCGGACGGCGGCCTGCAGCTTGTCCGCCAGGTCCTGCAGGTCACCGCGCTCCAGCAGCGTCCGCTCCAGGTCTATCTCCAGCTCGTCTGTCAATATTAGCTACAATTATCTATACGTACCATCGATGAAATTGATTCCTATTTCCTAGGCAGTCACGGACCTACGTAATGTGGTCGGCTTATGTCAATTCAATATTAGCTGTGATCGGTCTGGTGAGTTTGACTTCACGCGACCAAATTACTTAGGTCCGCCATCTGCATAGGAATCAACTTCTCTGATAGTACAAACCTTGAGCTATCGGCTATACGCAACGTAAAACTGAAGGTCTGCTTTTTCTGCCATATTGAAAAATTAAAAAAGGTATAGAATATAGATCATACTGTAGCGCCATCTATAAGCCAGTTGCCGCAAACTACTGCCTCGGAAAGGCAAGTTCGTCCGCCAACGCGGTATCGTTAGTTTTTGCCTAAAATCGCTAGCTGATGGCGGCGAGGGACTTTTTCGAGAGAGTTCGGGGAGCGCGCTGAAAAATGGCGGTTTGACTATAGCGTCTCCCGTTTTTTATTTAGTTTTATTTTATTTTAACTCATGTGGGAATGTAAATAAACACAGTTTCTGAAGTATAAACGCGAGTGTTTCGAATTGTGGTGCAAGACCCACGTCTCCCCTACAATACTCTAATTACAAATTCAAAAGTCGTTATAGATCCTACGACCTACAAGCATACTTTGGCGTGACATTCGACTGCTCTTTAAGTTTTAGATGTCGAAACAATAAGGAGTTTAGTACTAAGAAAAAGGACAGCCTTGTCGAAAACGCGCAAGAATCGTGCTCTAGCTATGGAGCTGGTCTACTTTTAACGATGTGTCAGGCCGAAGCCCACTGACGTCATTTCAGACGTTTTATACAGGGTGCAATTAAACCTTCCTGCCAAATTTTTTCCAGGGCTTAGGTATCATAAGGAGAGTCCATTTAACAAAAAAAATTGGGTGTTATATTTTTTATTAACATATTTTATCCCATTTAAAATCGTTGCAGAATGGTCACTCGCGGCGCGGGGGAATGACCGGGGGTAACGCGGGGGGGGAGGCGCGCGCGCGGTGTCACATCACGCGCGGGCGACGCGTCGTGTCCATTAATTGTAGTGTTTTTTAGGATAACTTTCGGAAGCTATTTCTCAACATTTTAGTACTGAGTGATTATAAAAGAAAAAATACGTGTATTTTTATTTTTAACAAGGATCAATATATTAAAATTTGGCAGGAAGGTATAATTGCACCCTGTATATCTTGCCATTCCCCGAAACTGCGATAGCGCGATGCAGGATTGTTAGGCGAATTGTGGGTACCGCTAGCTCACGAACTTTTCGTCAGGAACAACCTTGTCGAAATTACGCAAGAATCGTGCTATAGTTGTGGAATTGATCTACTCTAGATATACTCACTCCTGGTTTTCTCAGTAGACGCGAGCAGAGCATCTAGCTCGTCTCGCTGCTGCTGCAGCAGGTCTCGTGCTAGCTCCGTGCGGTGCAGGTCTTCGCGCGCTGACACCAACTCCGCACGCATGCGCGCTGAACGCTCCTCTTCAGACCTAAAGAATTGACGATTATCACGCGCACCACTTACGGCAGTATACAGAATATAAAATGATAATACTTTAGGGTGTGTATGTGTCCCTTATATAGAGTTCACTGTGAAAGTAGCAGCGCTGATAGAGCAACTTTTTTGGCATTTGTATGGGCAAGCGTCATGTATTTAGGGTTCCGTACCTAAAAGGTAAAAACAGAACCCTATTACTGAGACTTCAATATCTATCCGTTTGTATCTATGTCTGTCTCTACCTGTCTGTAACCTCTAGCTCTATAGCTAGACTTGAAAAATTTTCACAGACTGTATATTTCTGATGACGCTATAACAACAAATACCAAAAACAACATTTGTGCCTACTTTCGCTCTAAAACGGTACGGAACCCTTCGTGCATGAGTCCGACTCGCGCTTGGCAGATATTTTCAAATATGAGTGACAAAATCCTGCGAGTGTACCTCAACACAGACTCTCTATCGGAGGCCTCTCTGTGCAGGCGGTCGACCTCAGTTACCAAGTTTCGTTTCTCGCTCTCTAGCGACTCGATAGTTTTGTCCAAACGGTTATTTATCTTCTGCAGTTTCTCGTAATCTGATGTTAGAGACTCCACCTAGGAATAAAGAAAAATAATAAAAAGAAAAGTTAGAAGTGTCACACTTATTTAATTTGGAAACCTTAAAATCCATTACAAATTTTAATAATTATTGTAAAGACACTGACTCAACAAACAATAGATGTTGTCTTTTTAGCCAATATTCAAAGCTTCATAAGTGAATGTATTCTTACATATTAGATACTTTTTAATACTACTTTCCTACTCAGGAACAATAGTATCAGCATGCTAATGTTAATATAGCTTTTCTCTCATAAAGCATCTTTTACTGGTAAGGTGGCTTAAAAGTACCTTAAACTTACCATAGCGTTGATTTCGACTCTGTTTCGTTCTAGATTGTTCTTGTCTACTCTCAGCGACTCTATCGTCTTCTGCATGGACTCCTTCTCTTGTGTCAACTGGTTCAAGTCAGCTGTGGATTGGTCTAGTTTGCCTGGGAAACAAGAACATGAACACTATTGGCTAGTCTAAAATCAACAAGGGATCATTCTTAAAGTACATTATATCCGTCGATTTTAATGATTTTAGACCATACCCTTGACCTCCCCCCTCCTTGTTATGCCATGTCACACTTCGTCGACCCCCTATCCCCTCTTTAGGTGTGACATACTTTATGGATGACCAATTATTTGGAACCAAAAATAAATGTATGCGATGGGTCATGGGTGTACACTGTAAGTATACAGTAGTAGTATTAGAATTAATTAAACTAAATAATAACATTATACAGTCGTATAGTGTTTAATTAATAGTTAGTTATATTAGTTTAATAAATTCTAAACCAGAGCTGTTTCTATATTTTATACATAGTAGGAATACATAATAGTAAAAGAGTTTAATATATAAAGTAATACCACAGTATAAATACCTTGTAGATCTTGTATTTTTCCCTCCAATGTCGCGATGGTGTTGTCGGCGATTTCTGAATGCTTTCTAGTCGTCATAAGTTGCTCTTTCGTATTTTGATGTTTTACCTAAAACATAAAGGTAGTTTTACATTGACATAATAGCGGGATCGCCCAATAATTAATAAATATGACAAATACACAATAATTATTAATTATTATGAGATAAAATTTATGATCTCATTAGCCATAATTATAAATAACTACATAGTTAAAGAAGACCTATATAATGGACACTAGGGCATAAGGCTTCAATAAACTAAATAAATACAAGGCAATGTGTAAAAAGTTTCAAATAATGTTATGCTAAGTAGTAAGTACTCACATACGATTTTGCTCGATAGTTTTACTCCAAATCGAGTAATAATTACTGTGTGGACCGCAAAAGTCACAGCTCGAAGGCTCGCATCGAGCCGTCCCGATGGAATTAAATATATCGATTTAGAGTAAAACTATCGAGCAATGCTGAATGTGTGGACGAAAGCCCGAGCCGCGGGTTTTGCTCGACGTTATTGCTCGATCGAGCAAAACCGTATGTAAGTACTTAGCATTAAAAAGATAAGTAGATAGACGGATAAATAAATAGATACATAAATAGATAGATAAATAAACCGTGGGAGAGCCATGCTCCGGCACGAATAGGCCGGCTCGATCGGAGAAATACCACGGGCTCACAGCGTGAAACAGTGAGTTTACTCTCCGGTAAACTCACCAACCCATGGCCCAATTCCCAACCCTTTTCCCTTCCCTACCCTCCCCTATTTCCTTCCCTACCCTGCCCTACCCTCCCCTATTCCCTTCCCTACCCTCCCCTATTTCCTTCCCTACCCTCCCCTATAATTCCCTTCCCTACCCTTCCCTATTCCCTTCACTATCCCTCCCCTACCCTATTACCCTATTCCCTCATAAAAGGCCGACAACGCACCTGCAGCTCTTCTGATGGTGCGAGTGTCCTGTGTCCATGGGCGACGGAAGTTTCTTTCCATCAGGTGACCCGTTTGCTCGTTTGCCCCCTTATTTCATAAATAAACAGATACCTGTAGTTCATGTATCTGTATCTGGTACTTGTGTAGCGCGGCCTGCACCGCCGATATCGTGCTCTCGGCAAACGCCGTCGCGTTGGCTGATGATGGTATGCCGCGTTTCGGTGACCTGAGTTAAAAAAGATTATATTTTATGGTCTGTTTCACAATGAGTATCTGCTTCCTTGAAATGGCCTTGAGACAAAATAAGCTGATAAAAGTCAGATGTGCGTACCTGCTGTTTCGCACGTTTTGGTCTTCATCGCTCAATACTACTAAAAACAGAACTCGGGACTAAGTTTTTAAATTAATTATAATATCGTCATTGTCAAGGAAAAACGGACGGACAGAAAAAACTATAAGGTTGTAATTTCTACGGAACCTTTTAGAATCGAGAAAATCATGCGAGTGAAAGAGCCATCATAACAAACACGAGAGGTTGTTAACGTTTGCCGCGGAACCGGCTCCTTGTGAAAACTCAACGTTATGCGAGAAAAAGAGGCAGCCTTATTCACGCACCCGAAAACATAATAAGTGTGAATGAGACAGCCTACCTGTCAGAGGAGAGGGCGACGGGCGCGTCGCTACCGGCGTCGTGTATGAGCGCGCGCGCCACCTCCTCCAGCGCGCCGCGCATTATGTTCGCCTCAGAGCTGCCCGCCTCCGCGCACTCGCACCGCTCCTCCTGATAGTGAAAGAAGTTTCTTTTTTATTAACAAAATATGTTTTTTTTATTTACAAAAAGACCAAGAAAAGTACATAATATAATCTCAAAATGTTTAAACGCCTGATAGGCGTTTATTATATATTTATAATAAATAAATAAATAAATAAATAAAAAGGGGGAGGTTCCACTAGATTTTAAATGAACGTAATATTATGTCAAAAGGCCCACATAATAATAACCCATATTTTGGGGAGGGTATCGACTATCGAGTCTACTGTAACCCCTTTGTACCGCACTTGCTTTAAATTAATATACTAATAGGAAAATTAAATACTTAAATAAAATTTACCAGTTCTTGTAATTCTCCCAATAATCTCTGTATTCTTGCATCTCTCTCCCGTAGCTCAGTGACTGCGGTATCTCGTTGTGACGTCACATTATGCAGCTCCACTCGCAGCCCTTCTAATGCAGTGTTGCCAGATGATTGAGATTCAACCTTAAATAAAATGTTTGCAATAAAAAATTACACTATCTATAGCACTGACCACATATTAAAGCGAGATCTGACTTGAAACTAACAATAGTGAAAATAAAACTTTGTAGAAAGAAGTCTATTGAAATGATGAATAAATTTTACCATGGCCACAAAGAATTTATTGATTATGAACCCATTACTATGGCTTGCTCCTTTTACTTATTGCAATACTTCATGTATACCAGTGAATGACACAACAACAACTGAACAACTAAAATTATTTTTTTATTTTATTTTCTTTATTCAGAACACATACAGTCGTGTAATAGAGCACTGTTACATAAAAGTAAGTATACAATAAAAGACCTACAGGTTCTTAACTTAATTAAATATTACAATAATTTATTGTTGGTTGATCGTGTGTGAGGTGACGTGTATAATGTTACTAACAATATAATATAATATTGATGTCTGTATGGAACCCTAGCCCTACGACAAAAAGTCTTGGGATCAGAAAACTAGTTCTGTGTGTGTGTGTGTGTGTGTATGTGTGTGTGTATGCGTGTGCGTTGAGTGTGTGTGTATTTAACAAACATTTAAAGTGCAGCAATTCTTTTTAACAAAATTTTTACAGAAACTCATGAGTCATAACATAATATTATACACAAGAGCAACATTATGTCGTATGATTTGGTTTTACAAGGATATTTATAATTTACAATTTTTCTTACATTTGTTATTAATGGTTAACTAAATTATAACATTTCAGTTTTAAGTAAGTTTTTTATTTTATTTTATTTATATCATTACAAAAAGGGTCTATAAGGTGTAATTTCCTATTGCAATAGTTAGGTACTCGCCTAAAAAAGCTGTGTTTATATAAATTAATCAAATAACCTAAAATACCTTTGGTCCTTGAGCTGCATAAGCATTTATGGCATATCCACTCAGTGTCCCAACTAACTCCCTGGTTGCCGAGTCAATGTCACTCTTGGTCTTGTAGAGATCCCTCTCCGTGCTGGACTGCAGTTCATTGAAGAATCTCTTGACTGATACCACCTCACGCCATAAGCTCAAAAGCCTGGTGTGTTCGTTGGAGTAGTAATCATTGAAGGCCTGAAATAGTGAAATAGTTGATGATATTCCTCAATGACGATGGAAGTTATTAAATATTGGCTCCATAATATAATTTCAGGATTTTCCATTCTGTACTGTATTATACATCGGCGGTTTTTCAATGTAATGTTCATTGACTTAGGCGGTATTGTTAACTATTTGTTTTAATATAATGGGGGGGCACATGACATCTTTCTTCTAAAAAGCCCTAACAATTTGGTTACAATAGCTCGTACTGCTACCCATTACCCTAAATTGAGGCTTCCATTCCGTTTTTCATTGACCTTATAAAAGTTATGATGAACTCCTGAGGGATACCGCCCCACTCTTCTTGTATAGCC
Organism: Plebejus argus; assembly: GCA_905404155.3. NCBI lineage: Eukaryota > Metazoa > Arthropoda > Insecta > Lepidoptera > Lycaenidae > Plebejus > Plebejus argus. Next base: position 18,585,680 of record FR989928.1, on the reverse strand, counting down.
CGCCTCCCGTAACCCGGAGGTTTTGAAGGGTATTTGCGACAGGAGTCCTGGCCCTGACCCTCTTTTAGAGTTCGCCCCATGGCTGCTCTATTGGATCATGGTCTGGGCTTCTTGCTAGCCAACGCGTAACCGCAATTCCGACCTCGGAGAGATATTGACGAACTATCGCAGCAACGCGGCAACGTGCGGTCGAGCATTGTCCTGCATGAATATGAAACCTTCACTAACAAACGTCGTATGGCACCGCATGATATCCTAGCACCCCCTGAATGTAGCGATGGGCAGTCAAAGTGCCAAGGCACGGCCAGGCTTCGAACTCAAGATTGGTTTTAGCACCAAAAGAAATACCATCCTAAACAGTCCCCGAACCCCGCCAAATGGAACCATTTCGTCAATGAACACCCCCGCAAATCGTTCTCATTTTCTAAGGTATACTTTCCTGCGACCATTGCTACCATAAAGATTGATTTTGTATCAGAGAAGAGTACGACCCGCCATTGCTCCAACGACCAATCAACGCGAGAACGGGCGTAATTAAGCTGCGCTTGACGGTGTCGACGCATCACATCGTCAACGTCACACACACACACACACGCCGGGATTATGTAGGCCTGCGCCCGGGCAGCGCGGCGCGCCCCCCTTCACTCGATATCGGACCATCAACGGTGTGCGCATGTCAAAGTGTCGTACTTATATAAATCATATCTATCAATAAATCATCGTATTGAGTCAAAATCAGTTTTCATTCATCACCATCATCTAGGCACCTTCCAGTAGACGGCTCCAGGCTCCAGCTCCCACAACGGTGTGCTGGGGCTAATTTTGGGCCATTAGCGGTTTTATGTGAAGTCAAACAGCTGTCTGCAAGTCTTCGTCATACAGTCCACTCACTTACTGTAACTCATCCTGTGAGATATAGTCTGATGTCATCCTGAACCTGGTCGCCTGGTAAAGTTTAGAGTCTCTAGTTACAAAACTTCGGTATACTCTTCTAACCGAAATTCGACTTAAATTTAAGACTTCTAGCCACAAATCAAAATGAGAAGCTTTATTTGGAGTACTATCCATATTATCACAACGAAATTACATCCAAAATGAAGTTAAACGAACAATAAATCAATAAAAATCAAGACAAAACAGTATCAATAAAATTTGACCAATTTCATCCACAGGACAAAACCGATCAAGTAGCAATTAAGAAACTGAGTGATGGGGGTGTTTAGTGACTTGTGACGATTGTAGTCAAGCACTTTGATGTAAAACTTGTCAAATTTTACTTGCGCGGTATTGTTACCTAAGCGACGATGTGCTACTTCTGTAAACAATTATTTTAACTTAGTTTTCTTAAAATAGTAATTTAGAAAATATAATATTATCACCTGTTCTTCATCTTTCCATTCATCCTCTTTGATGGTCATCTCATCGCGCAGAGCCTCCCAGTCGTTGGTGAGTTTCTGCAGGTCATTGGTGAGGGCCTCGTTGAGCTGGTGAGACTCCTCCAACTGGTCACGGAGTAGGTTGTTCTGAGCCACCAGCTTCTCACACCTTTCAAATATATTATAATCATTAGAAGTTGTCCATAAGGTCCAACGGGAAGAGGCGTAAGTAAGCAACTTAAGTAAGTTTCTTTATAAAGATTAACAATTTGAAAAAAGGGCACCCTAGTTATTTATTTTATGTTACCTTCGTTTCTCCTCATCGAGCCTTCGTAGAGCAGTCTCCAGATCGTTGATCCTGTCGTCTCGTCTATCAGTGGAAGGGGTGGGCAGAGCGGCCGGCGCCGGGAGCGCTATGGCCTTGCTAGCCTGACCAGACTGACTAGGTCTGTAGCTGGGCTCGCTGCGAGGCGTCGTTTCCAGCATCTGGTTCTCTAGTTCAGCGCATCGTTGTTTATATTGCAATACCTATTTCAATAATAAATTAATACATTTCATGAGATGAGGAATGGTTTAAAACTGGATAGTTGAATGACCCGTTTAAGGTCTTGTATGCATGAAGCACGAAACGGTCTACTGTAAACGTTTTTTTAGAAATTATAGTCGATTTCATTTTAGATAGCAAAGTAATTTTTTTGAAACCTATATTTTATTTGTTTACAATTTACTCACTACTTCTTCTACTTTCTATTTTTGACAGTTGACATTTAAGTGACGTTTTCGGTTCTCCAATCCCTACCACCTGATACAATCTGACATCTCGGTAGCCAATAAAATCTCGTCAAATTGTTATGGCCGATGGCCACTAAACTGGTGAAATATTGGAGCACATCCATGAGACATTTTTATTTTTTAATAAAAACAGAACGAACTCAACGAAGTAGCTGCGAAGTAAAAAATAAATAACCAAAATTTTATGATTTCTTAATATATTAATTGTGTTCACTGAGAGAGGCCTATGTCCAGCAGTGAACGAATATAGGCTGATA